>DWNR01002428.1:0-13082 GCA_018250455.1 Polygonus leo
ATTATAATTGCATAAGTTGATAAAAATGCTATGCAATAGCTTTACCGCGGCAGTCCCCGAGTGCCGCATTTCAATTTTTTTAGGGTCGTGTACCCAAAGGGTGCCATCGGGGCCGCATTACTTAGACTAGTCCGTCCCTCTTCACATCTCGTGAAATCTAATATAAAAAGAACGAGCGCACTTATAGTAAGTCCTCCCCAATTTCCCCATCATAGGATGACGTAACTCACCCATATAAGAACACCCCAAGACCGTTCACACTATTACATTACCATCCAACATGAACACCAAATCACAACCATCACGCTTAAAATAGCTTAACATCACTTTAAAAATCGACTACTCATGTTACATTATACGATACAATGTACCTATTCACGAGCAAATCTCCAAAAAGCTCCCCCTCTTGAATCTTTATAGTATGACGTCACTCACCAATACACCAATGCGTTTCTGCACTTTTTAGAGACCCTCACAACTACTTTTCCGACCACACCATGACATAACTAATCAATACACGAACGTAAACACACCCACAAGCGCATCATCAAAGAATCCTCCCTTTTCTCTACTCCCCAATGAAAGGAGGTCTCCCTTTCTTTGGCCTTGCAAGAGACCCATCTTTCTTTGGCCTCCCCCCTCATCAAACTCACCTTTAATAAGCGCCCCCTTCATACAAGACAGCGTGGTGTTGATCTCGCGCGTGTACTTGTCTGCCGCGAGGTACTCCAGCAGCGGCCGCGTGTTGCTCAGGCACTGCACCACGCTGTTCATGAAGCACGTGTTGCCGATGTTGCGGAGACCGTTCAGACCTGGAACATGAGGGTGGTTGGGTTAGTTATTGTTGCTCTCTCTCGCACTTGTTGTGTTTGTGTATGTGTATCTCTTTCGTTGAAAGTGCGTGATGTCTTGGTTGGTTATTACTTTGCTCTCTTGTTCATATGATTTGTTGTCGTTGATGTTTTTCAACTCTCTATAAACATGTGTATATTTGCGTGCGCACCTGTTTTTTTGTGTACGCATATGTATATGTGCATGTGTTTTTGTGTGCATGCATGTCTGTTTGTATGTACTTGTGTACGTGTTTGTTTGCCTCTTCTTAGTTTTGCCTGTCAGTGATTTTGCCTTCATAAATGTATGTGCTTAGAGTTCCTAACATAGGTAGATGTTTACGTTTGTGTGTCTATCTGTTGCTTAGTTGTGCGCACACGTAGGTGTACTTGGGTATGCGCGTATGTTCTGCAGTGCTGTATACTTCTGTCAATCTGTAAATTTATGACTGTACGTGAGCACTACTTAGGCGTATGGCACACGCTTGCTGATCGCCAACTTTCGTCTGTCTATCTGTCTTTTTGTCTGTCCGTACGTTACTCACCGCTAGAGGGCCGCTCGGCTCCTGTCCGCCTGTTTGTCTGTCTGTCTGTGTGTCTCTCACTGCTGGTCTGGCTGGAGGGCCGCTCGGCGCGCGGGTCTGCGCGCTCGGCGCCTGTCAACTTCTTTCTGTCTGTCTACCAGTATGTCTGTTTTTCTGTTTGTGTGCCTGTCTGTCTGTCCGTGAGTTCGTGTTTCTGTGTGTTCGTCTGTCTGTACGTCACTCACCACTGGTCTGGCTAGAGGGCTGCTCGGCTCCTGTCCGCCTGTCTGTCTCTGTGTTTGTCTATCTGTCTTTGCGTACATGTGTGTGTCTGTCTGTTTGTGTGTTTGTCTGTCTATCTGTCTATTTGTACACGAATGTGTCTGTCTGTCTGTCCGCACGCCACTCACCGCTAGTCTGTGTGTGTACACGTGTCTGTCTGTCTGTGTGTTTGTCTGTCACTCACCGCTAGTCTGGCTGGAGGGCCGCTCGGCGCGCGGCTCGCTGTCGGAGCGCTCGCTGCTGCGGCGCAGCGCGCTCGGCGCACACTTGCCGCCCGCCAACTCCTGTCCGAACGCAATATTATAACGATTACACCATGTGATTTATGTACTTTGTGAGATTTTGTGGTTGAAGGTTTTTTTTATAGGTTCGGTACAGATCGAATCGCTTGATTTTTACGCTCAACGCTCATTTGTTTTTTTCTTGTTCCAATGGAATACTAAACGATCTGAATTTCGGTAACGGCTCCATCGCTTTTCATGAAATTTGGTGGGTTGTTTCAGGGGCGATAAATCGATCTATTTAGGTTTCATTTTTAGAAAACGTCGTTACATCCGTGTTTTCAGGCAATGAAAGACGAGCAAGGTAAGCTGTTCTACAACAGATGGCGCTGCTTAAGTTAGAAGTATCCGAGCGAAGCTCCGTCGCCTTGTTAATTATATTTTTATATAGCAGGCGAGTCTGCAGTTCACTGGACTATAAATGCTCACTGTTTTCCATGTACGTATGCTTTTTTATCATAAAAAGGTAGCAAACGATCATGCAGTCCACCTTATGGTAAGTGGTCACTGCCGCCTTGGACATCAGTAATCATCCCCAAGTACAATTAGATTTTCAATAGATTTAATTGATAAAAAATAAAACAAAAAGAATCTAAAAAAATAGAGATGTTACCGATTCGCAGACCTACCCGATATGCACACAAAATATCAATCAATCGGTGGAGCCGTTTCGGAGGAGTTTGGCAACAAACACCGCGACACGAGAATTTTATATATTAGATAAACAATTATTTAATTATAAAACAATTGAGCGTAGAAATCAATCGGAGGGATCTTAAACATGGCCCTACAAAGACAAAATGGGTATATTTTAATATTATAGCTATTAGGAGACTTTTATCTGTGTTGGGCCTTAAAATAGTTACAAGTAGCAAACGAGAATGAGCACGAGACTGCGAGCTCGTTTGCTACTTGTAAACTAGATAAAATAAAATCTCGATGCCGAATCACGCCGAGTGTCAGTTGTTAAGTAGCAAAATTAAGTAGCAAAGTTGCAAAATTTACGGAATTTATTCGTACTTTTATTAATCATTTGTATTCAATTTGATACTTACACTATGTAAATTAAGTGCAATCTTCTGCTACTCGACAACTTAATTAAAATAAAAGTCCAATAATCAACTTAACTCACTATAATTTGGAATTCGGCAGATGCAGGAACAGAACAAATAAAAGAAAAAAATATAGATTTATGTATTCTAATGGAGAAATTTTAATGAGGTTTAGTGTCAAAACTAAAGTTTTTGTTTAATTTAGAAGAATGAGAAATTAAGAGAAAAGGAATGGATGGGATTGTTGAAAAGAGCGATTAAATAAGGTGGCATTGTGCTAATCTCAAAAAAAATGGTGCGTAGTTTAGGGGCCATTGTGTAAATCTTAAAAAAAACATCAAAAAAAATAAAAACAGATTATTCATTTGGAAAAAAATTAAGATTTGCAAAATGGTGCGTAGTTTTAATAAGCCCTTTTCGTACTTTTCAGATCACCTCTCCCATACCAAGTTATTTTAAATTTTGCAAAAAAAAAAATTTAAATAAAAAAAACATTTTTTACAAATTAGTGTTCTAAAATAAGCGAGTGATCAATTTTATCGTCTAGTGCATGCAACTACTTACAAACTTGACCAATCACACGATGGAGCTACCGTGATATTGAAGAAAAGCACATTTTTAAACGATAAACACAAAATTGTAGTTTTTTTTTAATTTTCAATTCTTACTTTAATAAATAAAATGTTCCAATTTATGGTTGACGCAGTCATTTGTAATTTTTGAATAATATTAATATGCAACAAAAATAATTAGGTTTTTTTTAATCTTATACAATACATTTTTATAAGTTCAAAATTTCACACCATCCCTGGAAATTAAAATGACTTTTTTTCTTTCCCCAGTGTTTATCAACTATTATATCGAAACCCCTGAAGTAAAAATAATCAAGACCTTCAAAAAAAACGGATAGCAATTCAGATTCCTAATTTTTCACTTTGCCAAAATTTTCTAACTCACCTAAAAACATTAGACCTAAATGAAATGAAAGGAAAACTTAGATATATTATGTCCTGTTAAAGTCACTCTTTCATTCAAACAATTAATTGCTATACTCTTTCAACTTTATGAAAACGAAAGAGAAATCAAAAGTTGTGCCAATTTTATTACAATAATACTACGAAATATAATGACTTTTTTAAATCATAACTAAGATATTTTTATAGTATCTCAAATAAGTCAGATTTGTTTTTTTCTCAAAGAATATATATCGAAATATATACCGAGATCTCTACAAATAAAAAAATGAGACGCGTAAATATAAATATCTGACTTTTAAAGGGAAACATTGGTATGACAGTGGCGCCATCTGTCGAAAGCCTTTGTATGCTCATGCACAACAACTTTGCTAAAGATCATCATATAAGGTCATAAGACCAATGCATAGTTTACGATTCTCTAAAGGACATAAAGACAAACATTCGATTTTATATATTAAGATTTAGCATCAAGAAAGGACCTAAAAATATGACTCAAAAATTATCACAAGAAAAATACGCAAAAAACTATAACAAGCCATGTAGCATGTATTTTCTTTAAAGTTTGTAACAATAGATTCCTGTACTTTTTCATTTTCATTGAAATGAAAGAGAAATCAAAAGTTGTGCCAATTTTGTTACATTATAATACAAATAGATAATGGTACTGACAGTGGAGCATTCCACAACATACACATACAATTACATTGAGTCATACAATCATATTTACATATGTCTGTAGATAGTCTAAAAATATTTAAGTAATATTTTTAAAAATTACTACATTAGACCAAGGAATTACGTGGTCCCATACAAATTTTGCCCCCGTTTTTTACCCCCTTAGGGGTAGAATTTGGAAAATTCCAACCTCCAAGGTCAGGTCAGGTTCTGGTCTCTACGATCAGCGGATCAACAGTTTTTAGATTTTTTGTCTGCTTGTCTGTTTATTTGACCGCGCATCACGTAAAAACGGCTTAACAGATTTTGATGCCAACTTGACTAATCGGTCGAGACGATCCCCGGCCGTATTTTAGGCCATAAAAATTCAACCCCTAAAAGGTGGGGTAGCGGGCGGAGCCGCGGGCACAGCTAGTATTTTATATGTAGCATCTTTTCTGATTTTTTGTAAGTCTGTTTATTCGGGCTAGACTCAGAAACATTGTAGTATTTTTAGAAAATTCAGGTAACTATAATGGCTAAAAATGTTTCCTTGTTCCTTCCTTCCTTGTAAATTACATTCCTGTGTAAAGGTGCAAAGGAGCATGCAGACAACATGTGTGTATGCGCGTGTATGCGTGTGCGCGTGTGTGAGTATAAACATACGTGCCAATCCCCATGACTTGGCCCGCGAAAATACTTTCATCCCCTTTTAAACCTTCCAAGAAAGAATTTTCAAAAATCCCTTACTAGTGTCCACTTTCATACTTTACTTTAGGAATCTTTTATATAACAAAATTGGACCAAGAAAAGACGTTTCCTTACAAGCTTTGCCCTGATTTTTTACCCCCTTAGGGGTAGAATTTCGGAAAATCCTCTCTTATCGGATCCCTACGTCATACAAAGAATACACCCTCCAAGTTTCTACGGTCAGCAGTTTATGTTGTGCGTTGATCAGTCAGTCAGTCATTCAGGACATAGCATTTTAAATATGTATAGAATTAGATATAAAGCAAATAACATAAATATTGTTAGTTCATACTTAGGCCTTTTATAACTTGGATGGGTCAAAAACACTGCATACTTGTCTATTTTCGTCGCCAAATAGCTGCCAAGAGTAGTAATGACACATTGCTACATGTGACAATAAGTTGCACATATAAATCAATAGTAGCCACTGATAAATTAATACATACATATCCAAAGGAGCAATTTATGATGGACATAATAATTAAAAGAAAAATAACGCGGTTTGATACATCTATACATATAATAAAGATATTCCAAAAAAATTGGTTGGGGATGGTTTTTAGAATTTTTGTCTGTTTGTCTGTTTATCTGTTTATTTGACCGCGCATCACGTAAAAACTGCTTAACGGATTTTGATGCAAACTCGACTAATCTGTCGAAAAGACCCCCGGCCAGGTTTTAGGCCATAAAATTTGAACCCCTAAAAGGAGGGGTAGCGGGCGGAGCCGCGGGCACGGCTAGTAGAAATATAAACTTTGTTCTGCCATATAAATTCCTAGCTGCCCTGGCAAATGTTGTTCTGTCATATAAAGTATGTGCCCCCCCGCACTTCGTGCCCTCTCTTGAAGTTTTAGCAAGGATCCTTTATTTTTTCTAGTAATAAATATAGCCTATGTACTCAGGGATAATATAGCATTCTAATGGTGAAAGAATTTTTAAAATCGGTTCAGTAGTTTTTGAGTTTATTCGTTACAAACATACTTGGGAATGATTCGATAGGGATGTATAAATCGTACTCGGAAATTATTACTAATGTCTACGGGCGGCAGTAACCACGTAGCACTTAGGTGGCTTGCATGCTCGTTTGCTACTTAACTCGATAAAAAATGCTAATTGTAACATAGTAAGTAACAAACATAATAGTAAGGGAGAATTTCTTGTCTAAATAGTAGGTGTACTTAAACTCATAAGGGATCATCCATAAATCACGTCACACGTTAAGGAGGAGGGAAGGGGTAGACGTGTGACATTGTGTGACAAGAGGTGGGGAGGGGTCCCCTCATAAAAATCCTCATCAAAAATAATTTAGGAACACAGATGTATAATTTTTAAATGAAAAATGGCAAATGTGACATTACCCTAGGGGGCGTCTCCCAAATGTGACAAGCTGTTACAAGGACGGGGGAGGGGTGAAAAAAATCATGAAATTCGTGTGACGTAATCTATGGATGACCCCTAAAGTAAAATCATCGCATCACGTCACAACTCGACTCATTTCAAACAATTCTTGTCAAATGAAATCTGGTTATCTTATCGCAATAATCACTGTAGTTTACATACTATCACACATCACGAGACTGAGAGTAAAGTTATTTTTTTACGAATCACTAGCTGACCCGCGCAACTTCGTTTGTGTCACATAAGAAAAAGTGGGTCAAATTTTCTCCGATTTTGCAACATTTTTCGTTGACACTCCGCTTCTTTTGGTCGTGGCGTGATGTTATATAGCCTATAACCTTCCTCAATAAATTGACTATTCAACATAAAAAGATTTTTTTCAATTCAAACCCGTAGTTTCTGAGCTTAGCGCGTTCAGACAAACAAACAAACTCTTCAGCTTTATATTATATTATTCCAACCGCTTTTTATTTAATTTTTCTTTATAACATTAATGAGGTTATAAAAAGTTTTTAAAAGAATAAATTAATAATTAAAATGAGATTTTTTTTTATTTAAAAAATAAAAAAAAGTTTTTTTTTGGAGTAAATGTAAAATACATAATATAATTATGTAATTTACACGATGATATATGAATGTCTTATCCTAACTATATATGATTGTGTCTGACATAAGATTTTCTTATCCTACTTAGATTAGACATGATGCTCTTGTCATACCTATTATTCCCATCTTCATCATATTTATTTAATTCTAAGACACGGACATACTACGCAGAACTAAGGACAAACGCCACCCCAGCACAACGCACACAAGAACCACCCCAAACACCATGACACAAGGCCCACATTCGCATTACCACCCGCTGCACGCCGGCGGTAAACGGAAAAACCTTGGCTTTTTTGTAGAGGGTAGTTCTAAAATAGAATTTGAACATTGTTTTGTTCAAATGTAGAGGGTAATTTAAAAAAAAAAAGGATTATAGTTTAGGTTTTTATGGTGGTAGTCGTGATGGTGATTTTGTTGTAGACAGTTTGTTGTAAGTTATGATAAGTATTTAAAAAGATTAAAGAAATTTAATAGGATATTTTTATTTAAAAAACATGAAAAAAAACTTTTTTTTTTTGTAGTGAACGTAAAATACATAATATATTCCAATGTATATTCTCTCATCCTACCTAGTATTACATGATGCTCTTGTCCCACCCAGTAGGTATTACAATATTCCCTTCTTCAATATATTGACTTGATTCTAAGACACCCACAATGTTAAACGCCAAAAAATCGCCGTATAACGGAACAAATAACCCGCATACCACCCCAGCACTAAGAATGCACACAATGCACACAAAAACCACCCCAAACACCACGCTACAAGGCCCACAATCGCATTACCATCCGCTGCACGCCGGCGGTCAGCTGCGCGCGCGCGCGCCTCGCTCGCGTCCTAAGCTCTGCGCCCTCTGCCGGCACATTGGGGTAGGAACATTGTTTTGTTTTACGAGGGTAGTTTGAAATTTAAAAAAATGACGGTAGATTGAATTGTTTAAATTTATTTGTATTATGACAGAAATATTTAATCTGATTAAAGATATAGGTTGTTAAGCTTAATTTAATAAAAAAAAAAATGAGATTTTTTCTCATTTTTCCTTTTGATATTATTTTGATATGAAACTAAAATTCATAACTATATTCAATTTACGAATTACTGATATGATACTCTCTGTCTATCCAGTAATGTACGAAATATCGAATCAAACTGGGTACTTGAAAATGAATAAAAAAGGGAAGAAATAAAATAATATATTTTAAAATTAACGCAAAGTCATGCCCACTTTAGTAAACAAATAAATTTAAAAGACAATCCAGCATTAACCTTACTTTATTTTATATTTTAACCCATTATTGGGCACAACTGACCTCCCAGAATCAGATAGATTGCATCAACTTGATCTCATTTTGTTTCCAATCGCAATACAAGTTACAGTTCATGTTAATTCCAAAACAAAATACTATTTCAAAATATTCCTTATTTTAAGTAAGAGTAACCAATGCATCTTCGATTTTTCGCACTAATACTAATATACTACAACTAAGCACTACGCACGGTAGTCATAATATTAACTAGTGTACTTAATATTATGACTACCAAAGTGTAGAGATAACAAATAGTAAACCATATACGCAAGTAAACCATGAAAGGAAGTCCGAAATCATCGACATCGCCAAAAATACAATTCGTAGATTTCTTAGAGTTCTGCCCAACCTTCAAAATATAACCTGTATCCATAATTCAGACTATTCTAACAGATCTTTCTCTATGATATGTAAATTAAATACACATACATAAAATATGTACATATACAATATACGCGAGACATTATAGAAGTATATACTCTTTTAATGTTTCAAACTGTTACTTTATAACACTTTTCTTAATTTATGTTAAGAACTGTCTAATGTATGTGAAACATAACATAAATAATTCCTACTACATACCAATAATCAATTCAAGAAATCGTACTAATTGAAATAAAATAAAAAAAAACAAAAACACACAGATCCGCGCGTACCAATGAATGACTATATAACTACTAATACTTATAGTAAACTAGGAGTACAAATGATAGAAATTGGCAATCATATAAACAAAAGTGATGAACTATCTTCTTATCCCTATTAAATCAAGAATGTAAACATTTGAATTACATTTACATCTCTAATCATAGACAACCGGCGTAAAAGTAATCGTTAAAGTTAGCATGATTACCATATTCTATTGAAATTTTATTATCTATGAAATTAAGAATGTAAATGTGATTTTCTTTCTGAATTACATTCCTATCTTTAACTTCATAGACCATCGGTTTTGAAGTAACCATCAAAGTTTACATGATCACCATATCTTATCTAAATGTATCATAGTTTACTTTAAGTATTTGTAATAATCCTAATGGCATAGAAGTAAAACTAGTATCGATAAATGAACAACAACGAGACCTGGTAAGCACTGGCCCCATAGGTCCTGGTGGCGGGCAAGCGGACGCGAGGCGCCTCGCTGCGAGGCCGAGGCTCGAAGCAGCGACGACAACCACACCTCATTGCCGAGGGCGGCGAGCAAGCTCGTCGTCACGCATGCCAGGATCACCAGCTCCAAGTACGTTAGCATGCAATGACCTTCGAACCTAGTCTCGGGTTGAGACCAAACGCACTGGTGCACCAACTTTAACGTTCAACCTTCAAACACCTAGTCTCAGGCTGAGACCAAAGAGCACCAATCACCAAGTTCAATACGTTACTTTCAGCGACCTTCACACACCAAAGTCTCAAACAGAGACCAGATTAGCGAATCACTGGATCACAATCAACAAATTTGTTAGAAATCTTCGGCACACTTAATCTCAGTCAGAGACCAAATTCTGGTTTCACAGAATTAGTCTCCACTTAGCACACGATAAATGACCTTCGGAACCGCAAGTCTCAAGGCGAAGAGACCAAATTCCTGAGTCACTTCACTTCGCTAAGTTACTTGGAAATTCAGTCAAAATAATTTATGCACTTGATCACTTTGCACTTGATCAATCTAGCGATTATAAGTTCAAGGACACACTTCGTTCAAGTCTAACAGTATGTAAACACTCTCTTGTTTTTCACTTTACAAGGTTTATTATTTTTGAAAATTGAGCAACAGATGCACTGTATTCAATATTTTTGAATTGCCTATCAATTTTTCAGTTTTGAGCGTTTGGGAGAATATTTTTTTGTTTTAGATTAACTATCTTGATATATCTATAAAATATAACTAAATTGGACAAATTTTGATCTATTAAACTATTGAGCTTCGGAATGTTTTAATCTACGTGTGAAATGTTTAAGTTATATACGTCGACATACATTGCATACAATTTCGCAAGTGTATTCGTAAGATAAATATTTCATTGCTTAGCAATACAACATCTCGCATCCGAACGAATTGAGTTACGGCCGATCTTTACGTTACATAAGCTCTATTTTATTCATCAACAATTTTGTCGTTTTTCTCAAAGCCACGTGCTTTTATTTATCTACACTGTTCCTTTACAATTAAGTTATCAGTTTATTGACACGATTCGCGAGCCTTGTGTCAATATCAACAAGTTCACTCTCGGTTTCCATTGGCACCCGACAGGGTTCGTTTATAAATCAACGTTCAGGGTCACTTTCGATAATACCAAAAACACTATCTACTTCACTTTCAGCACCAGAATTACCACAGCAATTTGCGTAAACTTCGGACTGTGAAGTGTGGATGATAAGAAATAAGTAAGGATGGGTAGATTAAGTGATTCCCGCGTTAAAGAGCATTTCGTTGTGACGTCACGAAGCGGCCATCGCGGTGGCGCGGCGCACACTGGCGGGCGCCGTCGGAGGTGCAACGCCAAAAATCGCTGCCAAATTTCACAATCGTAATGCACGTATCTTTGGTAGAGCTGATACGATCATTTATCGCGATGACGTTTCCCTTCTAGACATCGGCTAAGCTAGATTAGATATTTTATCTCCGCGGGAGCAAGGACGCGCTGTTGGTAAGAAGATTGAAGGTTATGATTGATAGTTAAATACTGCGATCGATTACTTGTTGTGGTTATAAAACGAAGAAAGATGAAGGGCAACGAAAGGAAATCTTGGAAAGATTATGAAAGAATACTCAACAAGGGATCCAGATAAACAAGCTAATGGGATGAGACTTGAAATACCAGAAGACAACAAAAATACAAGAAATTGTAAAAGACAATTCGATAATGAATGGGAAAGATGAATATAGGATTCAAAATTAACTGAGAACATAATGAAACCATTACAACAATTATTTCAAGTGAAATAGCAAAAGAAAAGGGAGAAGGACGATTTTGGAGCCCCCACAATTCAAAACGTAAGTACATCCAAAAACATTCATTCCTCAATTAAAACAATTGATACAATTGCTACCGAAATGGTAACTGAATGAAAACAGTTTTTGCAACATTTTTCATTGATACTCCGCTCCCATTGGTCGTGGCGTGACGTTATATAGCCTATAGCTTGCCTCAATGGATGGACTATTCAACATAAAAATAATTTTTCAATTCGAACCATTAGTTCCTGAAATTAGCGCGTTCAAACAAACAAACAAACTCTTCAGCTTTATATTATTAGTATAGAAGTATAGATATGAGTAGGAAGCTAGACAGACTATTTGGGACCCTATATCACAAGCTTTGAAAGAGAAGATCATCTTGTAGAACAGACATGCTGGCTGGTAGTTGGTAGATCTCGTGTAGTTCTTGCGGGTTTCCACCACTATCCTAATAATCTTCCGTGAAGCAATTCCTGTTTCGATTTGCAGAGGCGAACACGAGCCGAACATTTTAGTCGTCAGGGGTACCAACGCATCTTTGGTCAACCTTAGGTATGATCGAACTTTAGTATGATTTCTAATGTCCATGATGTGGCTAACTACCTAGTTGGACTGCACGCTCGTTTGCTACCTTATCACGATAAAAATAACTGATAATTGTAGTAAATAGGTACTCTGATCACTTGTCAGCTACGTGAAGCTTTTGTTATCGAATGAAGGTAGCAAACGAGCATGCAGTCCCCCGATGGGAAGTGGTCACTGCCGCCCATGGACATCAGTAATTATCCCCAAGTACGACTGAAACATACCTAAATTTGATCATAGATGCGTAGCTTCCCCTGAGGACAAAGATGTTCGCCTCGTATATATCAGGTTCTCTCGGTCTCCTCGGTCTCCAATGTTCATTCATCCACTTATAAGTGGACTGCACGCTCGTTTGCTACCTTATCACGATAAAAACAACTGATAATTGTAGTAAATGGCTACTCTGATCACTTGTCAGCGACGTGAAGTTACCTAACCGCGCTCGTAGGGCTTCACCCGAGACCGCGTGACGTCATACTGACGCGGCTCTTAATAAATCTTAAGTCCGTCTAAATATATGTGACATCGGAGTCTTAGTGATGGCCAGGTGGTAGAACTCGTTTAGTTCGACCGGGGAAGTACCGCTACTGGTCCTTCGTGAAGCAATTCTTGTGTTTCGGTATGGAGAGGCGTGGACTGCATACTCGTTTGCTTACTTTATACGATAAAAAATATAGGGTCATGTAGGCACCTTTAGGGCACACAACACAAAAAGGTTAAAAATAAAATACGGTCCTAAAGAAATACGTCCGAAAGACTTCGTCCGCGTGTTATTTTTTTGTAGTGTAAAGGTAGCAAACGAGCATGAATTCCACCTGATGGTAAGTGGTCACTGCCGCCCATGGACATTTGTAGTCATCCCCAAGTACAATT
>DWNR01002429.1:0-13081 GCA_018250455.1 Polygonus leo
TGGTGCTGCAAATATCCAGGCGACGGTGACTATTTACCATCTGCTACCCCGTCTGCCTAATCGTTAAGGTCAAGATTTAAAAAAAAAGTTACTACTACTATAATATAAGTATTCACTGTACGCCAAACACATCCAAAAGCCTATAAACGTAACGGCACGTAGTAATAGCCAGGAGGGCGATTGTGCCAATTAGGATGTCACCCTAAAGCACTGTCGAAGCTGTGACATTTTCCTGGTGAACATCATCCATTAATTAAATAATTCAGCTTTCTTGATTAGTGTGAGCCAAGATCCTATAAGATATGTATATCCAATGTCTGCGCAGACTTATAATCTGTATTTTGTAGTCATATTTTGATATGACTACAGAATACAGAATACAGTCATCCGCTTTTCCTAACGCTAAACAAACTCAGGTTTAATAATGAAGCTATTAATCCACCAACCGCAGTAATTTTTTAACGCAATATGTTTTTTTTTATAGCAAACCTTTTATTATTAGCACAATCGCATTTGAGGTTGATCGCGTATGTCTGTTGTTCTAATTAAAATATGTAGTTTGCGGTTCCGCAACGTTTGAGAACATTTGCTACATACATGTACAAGAGTCGATATCTGTTAAGCTAGCAAATGATAGTAGACAGAATATTTAGCTTTACAACTACTTAATTAGTGCTAGTTTAATCTTAAGGTTACAAACGCGGTGCGATATGTAGGTAGTGTAACATTAGGCGGGCGGAATTCAGCTCTGACAAATTAAGTCTTTGCTTCATTTATTGCGGATTCTCTCCACTTCATTTATGCTGTGTTCTCTGTCGTGAATTTTAATTGAATATGTTAACAAATTTATTGGAAAAGGCGGTTTTCAAGCTGATAAAGTTAAAAAGAATTATAATTGGAGTTAAAGAGTATTTTAACAAAAACTGTTAAGGAAGTCTGACGTTAAAGGCTGGAGCACACCAGATGCTTATGCTTATTATATTATATATGGAACTGTATGAGACAGGACACACTGCTTGCGTAACCTAGACGTGCGGGTCGACGTAATGCAGCTCCCAAGCACAAACCCGCTGCGTGACTACGCCGTACCTTACGCATAGCAGAACGTCACCGTCACATTGATGATATTGTATTTAATGTTCCTTAGTTGTTGCGTTGCCCTACGCGCGTAACTGCTGTCAGTTGTATTTTTTTACAAACTATCGCCACGTAGTAGCGTATTTTTTTGTAATTCTTCAAGAATAGATTCAAATAGTTGATAAAGTGCACTCGGAGGTCTATAAATGCTAACATCGATACATTTTATGAACTCCACGCAGGCTATCTCCATAGTTCGTTCAATAGAGAGGCTCACAATATCGTTCCTTAAAATGTTGTTCTTTTGTGTACAATAATTAATGAGCCACCGTGAATTGCTGTCTTCCTACTGAATATTACTAGCAACTTAGTGCTTAAAAACAAGTCAAATTCTAATTCCTTTCCTAATATTCCTTGCATGTTTTGATGCACCAAGTTTAACATTAATTATTTCTTATATCCTTATATATAATGCCCATTGCGTTGCGTAAGCGTAAGCGTAGACGTTTGCGTACTCCGGTGTGACATCGCGCTTACTATAACTACGCGCATGACTACGCGCGTGGTTACGTCGTAGTGACGCATATGCATCTGGTGTGCTCCAGCCTTTAAATTTACCTTACCTTATCGCACTATAGCTTTACGATTTTCGTTTATGTTTCCTATTGATTCATGGAATGTCTAACACTTCTAAAGAAGACAATATGAGCATTTATGAATAAAAAGTACCATATTGCTGTATCCATAAGTCGAAAGAATCTTTTATGTTATAACTTTTATGTAACAACTTTTTCATAACTATTTAATTCCAATTTTTCGTAGCCATTTCTAATATACTTAAGGTTTTTCCACACTATAATTTTTAATAAAATTTCATACAAAGAATAAAATTACTTGCAAAAAGTTTACTGCAATCCTGTAATTAAAATGCATTACTGTGTTAAACTGAAAAATCCTGGCGTTCGGACGAGCTGCGCGGTAAATAAGAAAAGTTTTGCATACAATTTTACAGTAAATGAGATTTCGGGCTTAACTCGTTTTTATTTGTCTTATTCGTTGTTGTTAAGTGGTCCAATAATTTTCTGTACTAGTATTATGGTACATATAAAATTAGATACGCCTAATTTATACCACACACAACAACATTTTGTTGATTGGTTAGGGGTGGTAAGTAAAATTATTTACACAGTATAATAAAATGAAATAAATATAGCAGTAAAGAATACTTGGAATGGATTCAGTATACATTGCGTGCCATACTGGCCAAGTGACTTCTTTTGTTTTTGTTTTTTTTTTTTTTAATAGTGCAAAATATTTACTTATGATAATCTATTAGAGCTTATAAACAAATGTACAAAATTATAAGTATGTAAGTATGTATATCCACGTATGTCTCCAAACCTGATGGGATTTTGATCATTATTTTTTGTTAAATAGTCAAAAAATCTATCTGTTACTAGTATAACAGATAGCTTGATAATTATGAAGTAATGTTGGAATGCTATTAGTGTGTAACGCGTTAATGATTCTGAAAGCGATATTATACAACGCTTGGACCTGGAAAATTAATTGCGTTATGAACCTTAAATTAAAAAAATGGCAAAGTGCGTATTGAACTCGCGTGAATAAGATTCCGTACGATTAAAATAATATTAATTGTGTATTTTTAATTTCATCCATCTTAAGACGGAACTAAAATATTATATCCCAAATAAAACAAATATTCCATGAAGTAACATAGAAAATATATTTTTGCTCCAAATATCCAAACGATTGCATAAAAATGTTATGAACGCTTATATAGTAAGAATTTATTATTATATTTTCTAAACATAATTATGAATACGTATTTAATACATTACAAAGTATTTAGTGTTATTTGTTTATTTATTTTGAGCATAATAATAGCATTTGTTGTTAAATAAGTTTCATATTTTTTGGTTTTTAGTTCATCTTGAAGTCGGTTCTATTGTTAGGTTAAAAGTTTTTATTTTTCTATTTTTAGTGATAGACTCAAAACTGAGGAGTTGTCATGTTGTTTCTGCTTAGTATTTGCAACACTATTATCAAAGTGTTAGTTAGTGTTAGTGTTTGTTAGTTGTTATAAAATAAAATAAATAAATAAAGTGGCAATTATCATAAGCTTACAGTTTTGACAGGCAGTACCCCTGCATCATCAGAACTTGGCTTTTCGCGATAATATGCAGTTTTGAACTTTTTTGATCATAAACTTTAGAATACGTTTTTAATACACATTTCCCGTAAAATTTTGAGGAGTTCGCTGATGTACTTTCAAGGTTCCAGGTCAAATAAGTATGAAAAACTTTTGCAAAACTATACTGAACCCACAGCAAAAAGAATTATCAAAATCGGTTCATAAACAACGAAGTTATGCGGGAATAATGGATATTAACGGGTAATAAACGAGCAGATTGAGGAATTCCCTAAGAAATCTTCGTAGTCCATGGTCAAATAATTATGAAAAAAATGGGACCCCCTCTGTAACAAGACCTACTTAACAAAAAAGAATAATCAAAATCCATTCAGAATTGGTGGAGTAATCGGTGTACACACATAGAAAAAAATATACCGGCCGAATTGAGAACCTCCTCTTTTTTGAAGTCGGTTAATAAAAAGTATATGAAATATAAGCATTGAGATCTAGAAGTATGATTTCTATTTTATTTATCTTGAGCTTAGTCTGCTACACATGTGCAAAGTTCAATGCAAAGTTCACAGAAATACATTTCATACGATACAAATCACACATCCACTCACAACTTCACCTGGGACTCTTTAGTCTATTTTTTTTACCCACGCAATAAATAATTAAATGCACTTAAATAATATGGGTATATTGCGTTCACAAATACGTCATCCACCTTGTCTGTTTTTTAAATAACTGTGAAGTAAAAGTATTTGAAAAGCATGTTAGGCACGTGAAATAAACAAGTGTTCTAATGAGTGATCAAAGTCTTCAATGTCTTTGTCCAATTATTTTTGTGTGTCTGGCGCTGGCTTTACTGTATTATTTTGTTTAAGTAACAGAAATAGGAATTATTTTTGTTATACGAACCAAATCAACATCAAGGAATACAGTTAACAATAGCCACATTTAAATTTAGTTACACGCTTAACACCCAGGCGTCAAATGTCACTTGTCAGAAACGTTTTGGTGGCACCTTCTCGGTTCCAAGGTTACGAGTTTCGAGAATTGGCGATGATGAAATGCCGTCAAAACCTGACACGATACGATACACACTGGTACCCAACAAGACTAAATCTTTGCTTCTTGTCTCTAGTGTTGCAACTTTAGAAAAGACATTAAAGATCAAAACAAAATGTTTCACGAACCTACGACTATAAAACCTCAAATGTGAGCGAATATAGGTTTCAAAGTTCCTCGTAGATCAAACAGAATATCGCTATTTTGGTGATTCTCGTGAGTAACCATGGACGGTCAAACAATAATAATTTACTTTGTTACCGTAAAGTTCGATGCTGTGATAATTGAAATATTGGGCCAAAATTGTACATGTACGAAACTTACTCCCCCGTTGATTAAATTCTGCTCCTCTTGTTTCCGTTCATAGACTTATTTAGTTACATTGGATATTTCCATTAAAACCGTAATTCACGCACGCCATAACCACTATCAACTGAAAATTGCTCAATATTTCTAAATAATTTACTTTATTTTGCGATTATGTGTCATTGCCCTCTACCAGAACGTTTAAGTACTGTAGGAGGAGAGGTCTGCAGCTCTTGGCACCGACATGAAAATTATAAATGATTTATATGACAATCTAAAATCTACATATTGGTATGGCACAAAAATTCCGATATAGTAATAAAAAAATAAATGTCTCCGAAATAACCCAAAGTATTTTTAATTTACCGCTGCGTCCAAAAATGAGTGAGCACCTCAATAAAATATATAATAAACACAAGTAAGTACTTTCCTCTTAGTATTCCGCTCCGGTCTGGGCCAAACTAATTAGAAGTTTAAAACTGGATGGCAGGTCCTCGACGGATTTGTTTTGTTCCAACTGAGTGGTGGGGTGTGCGATTTATCTTGTACCGTGGGCGTCTGGAAAATATGTGCTTTGGTTTTTGGACCCTTAAAGTATTGCCAAGTTTGTAAGTAACCGACTACTGAACTTATTTAAACGTAAGATAAGTCCTAGCGTCTTAATTTCAGTCTGTATCATTAAAATTGTCTATTTGAATTCCGAATTTATGGTCTAGCAAAGGGCAATGCAATTAGCTCAATTGGTGGTTTTAGCGGCCACTAATGAAATATTAAAATATCAATTCTATATCCAAAAATAAACAGAATTTGTCATTGCACGTATGCCTCTAAACTCAGCCCGAACCGAGATAGACGATTGAAGTTTGTTATTTTTATCGATTCAGAAGAAACAAATTAACAATATTATTGTGGTGACTGCCGCTCATGATTAATGATAATCCCCCAGTACGATTAAATCGTACTTGAGGTCGACTATAGATGCGTTGCTACCCTTGAGGACTAAAAAATCCAAAACTAAATTTAACGACCTTAATTAACAATCAATTTAGTACCAACCCAAACAATTTATTAAATAATATAAAAGCAGCTTGTGCAGACGCAAGTTTAACAGGAACACTGGTGTAGACACACCTTACCAGATACTCAGTATACACAGCAACGCGTGTGAAGCACACATAAATATGTAGAAGAGCGGCACATTAAACACAATGTATGCACGAGGTATGCTCTACTTGTGACCCTCGGGCTGCGTGACCTGCTTGCTTAACCTCGCTGATCAGGGCTTTCATGTCGTTATGAGAAATTCTTCATAAAATTATGACGTAGCCAACATTATAATATTTGCCAGACAAAGGATAACGGATTGGATTGACTTGCATTAGTGACATTAATTTTCTTGATACTGGTATATATTGCAGGATATCAATCGTTGGAAAATCTACTTATTATCAGATCAACAGTAGACATCTTTACTATACATTTTTTTAGGATTACTTTCATCGATCACTTGCAGAGAATAAACTATACAATTAGATAAATACAATAGAACATCCAACTGTGCGCTTCCATGTTCATCGCGAGTCTTCCTTTGACGCATGCCAACAGCGCATGACGATTCGTGAATGAATATGAATGAATATAAAGATTAAAATATCAATGTTGCATACGCTTGACGCAAGAAGAATTAAAAACTGCAGATGCAAGTTTAACAATAATCCACACTGGTGTAGACACACCTTACCAGATACTCAGTATACACAGCAACGCGTGTCAAGCACACATAAATATGTAGAAGAGTGGCACATTAAACACAATGTATGCACGAGGTGTGCTGCATGCTCTACTTGTGACCCTCGGGCTGCGTGACCTGCTTGCTTAACCTCGCTGATCAAGACTGTATGTTACTGTAAGAAATTCTTCAAGAAAATGGGCAAATCTTTGATTTGCTAAATGCAAGTATCTACGATTTGTCGTTTCCTCTGAGGACTAAAATGTTTACGTCTTTTGTAATGCTAGTCTCTGAATAAATATTGTAAGATTATAATTTTGGTTCAACGTTAAAAATATTAAGATGAACATTTATAAATAAGTACGTAAAATAAACAAATACTATATGTTTAAGCGACATAGTTGCCATTTAAAGTTTAAATTAAACGGTAACAGTAGACATGAAAAGCTTTTCAAACTATTGAATGTTTTAACAATATTTACTTGACTGGGGTAAGAGCTCAGCGGCGAACACAGAGGGAATTGTGGCATTTTCAACAATATTTACTGTACCTGAAAATGAGAGTTGTGAATTGCGATAAAATCACAAAGATCGAAAGATTTTGAGTGTAGTAGGAATGAAACGTTATATGCAATAAAACTGTTCAATTCATTGTGAGGCAACCAACAGAAAACATACATTTTGAGAAGTTGTTTATTTACACTAGTTGAATGGGAATTGAATGTTAGGAATTATTGACAAAACTATCAATCTATTTTCTAAATTTGAACGAGTCACGCGGGAACTGGTATAAGTCTCGTGAGAAGCGGAGCAAATCAAAGCGGTGTGGAACGAGCTATAACATATAAATAAATAAATAAAACATTGATATAAAGTATAAAGTTTCTTCACAATACATTTGATTTGGCTTACCACATTTACGTATGAAACATAAATATGATATAAAATTGTACGCATGATCATATTACTGTTATAATAATGTTATTTTATTATTTCAACAGATGGCAGTCTAACGAGCAATTCAGATATTTAAGACCATTTTTGGTTTCAAATAAGACCTTATAATTGACTTAAAAAATAAGTATGTACAAAAACCATAATCTTAATCGTCTTCTAAGCACTGCCTTGTTCCATTCCTTTTTGAAAAGTTACATTGCTTACGAATTAAATCTTTATTTCTGTCATTAAAAAATTTAAAACTAAGATCTAGTCGATCTGATATTACCAATGCTTTGCGACCCTTCAGCATTTCAGCGAATCAAAACATAATAATTGCTTCACGAAGGACTATGAAAGTCATGGTGTTGGCAATATCTACGCTTTATTTTGATAAACTCATGATTCAAAAGATTGTATCATTTAGCAGTCTTATTATTTAACACCTCGAAATACAAAATTAATTTCGTAGTTTACTTCGAGTTTATTAAACGTAAGTCAAATCAAATTTGAATGTGAGATTTCCGTGTGGAAATGGGAAAATTAATGTAATAAAATAACATCTCCGGGGGCAGATATGCGGGAAAATAAATGGTCCCATTAGCGCATCGCTTCGGACGGCTATTTTAGACCGCAGATTGCTTACAATCTAGATCGACACCACCCACTTAGTCTTACGGTTAGGTCACTTAATAGCTTCGTATTTTTAAAAAAAATATTTACAGTATTTAAGCAAACATGCATTTTTATGGTACTAAGGTCGCTAACGAAACCACAAGACGAAGTGGTCACTGACACCCATGGTCATTTATAACCAACCCATCATTATAGACCAACACCTGGGCAGAAGGAAACATCGAGGCTTCAGTATGTCATGTGGCAATAACAGGACATCATTATAGCGTCAGTCTATTTATCTCCGACAAAAAATATAGTAGAAGCGGGCCTTGCCCTGTATGGGAGACTCAGTCATCGTTGTCGGGGACCTCAACTTCAAACACCCTAAGTGGAACTCGCGACGCCTTAACAACAACGGTACTAGACTCGACAATCTGACCGACAAACTTCAGATCGAAATATTATCCTCCTCACAGTAACGAGATTCCCTACAGGAGAAATCACACGATAGCGATATCGTGTAGGGAATCTCGACGACATACTTGTCATTGTACTCATTAAGAATGTCATCCTACATGTCAATACTATAGAGGTCCCACACGAGTGAGACTCGAACCATCGTCCAGTCCTGCTCAAACTGGGATCCCCTCATAACCACTTCCAAAGGCTCAAGCGCTGCGTCGACTGGGCCAAATTAGAGAAAAACTTAGATTCCTACGACGCAAAAATCTAACTCGACACGTACAGACTACCACAAACTCGTCAACCCGGGAGATGATCGACGCTTCGTACTCCTCGGCGAGGTAAGACATCTAATTACATTCTTAACTTCTACCAGCGAAAGGTAAAAGAAAGTCTAAGCGAGATCCGAAACAACACCTGGGACACACTGGTTGGAGGCTTGTTGTTGTTGCGCACGCCATCTCACTGGGCATACTGGAATTTGGTGAGATTACTCCGATCAGAGACAGTAGCGTCAATGCCTTCGTTGATTTGGCCGAACCAAAAGCCCGCGTTCGATGACAACGAGAAGGCCGAATGCTTGGCCGACAGTCTCGAGAATCAATGTACACCTAGTACATTACCCACTGAAACGTCACACATCGATCTAGTCGAAGCCGAGGTCGAGGCACACTCGGGGGCAATCCTCAACTGGCGAACCATATCTTCTCATCACGTTAGGTGAAATGCAGGTAAAAATTAAATACTCGTATATGCATGTCAAAAAGGCCCCAAGCCCTGCTTGCTAGGACTTCCTGTGGCGATCCTCAATGCTCTCCTATCCAACTGCGTCTTCCCTGTTTACAGAAGACACCGCCCTGTATTATACACACACCAAAGCCTCCATAATAGTCTTGAGACTTCAAGCCGCAGCCTAGGCGAGTTGTTTAGCAAATGGAGATTCAAATCAATTCAAAAAAGAGTCAAGCGGTTCATTTTACCTGATCCCTTTATTGATCAAACCGACCGATGAGACTCAAATAGGTATCACATTTCGGCAAGCCCATCCCATGGGTTAAAACTGCCAAATATCCAGGCATTACTATGATACGGTAACATAATGAACTTCGACAAACACAAACCGGTGCATGCGCATTGCCACGGGATGATACATGCGTAATGTAGACCTTCACCGGAATCTTGAACTGCCCACTGCTCCGTTGGCCTCAGAGAAAAAACAAATTGTAAACGTGAAACTATCTGCAAGCTGTGAATAAAGAAAAATACAGTCCACAATCCACTCTGGGTTTTATTTACTCCCAAGACCCACAGTACTAATAAAAGCGTGAAATCTTACATACATAAGTGTGAATGCGAAATTTCCTTGAAACTTATTTATTTACGAGTAAATAAAGCATAAGTAAAGCGTACGAAAATTCTGACGAGGGCCCGTCCGATCTCAGAATTTTTATTATCCCAGCAAGCATCACTAAAGCCGATACTTGGAAATTCTGAACCGAATTAAACGAAATTGAGAGATTGCAATAATGCTAGTAAATATTTTGCTACAATATGGATGCTCAAAATCAAAATTTCCGCACAAGGAAAGTTACTGAATACTAATTAATGTGAAAATGTGGTTAAATTATGTAGTTTGATTACTTTTCCATAAAATGGATCCAGTAATAAGCGAAGGCTTTAGTTGGTGCCTCAGTAAACAAATTAACGGAATTGTTAAATCGCACAAAAAACATCCTCGCGCTGAAATCTAATTGAATTTGGCGAGTTTTCCCAGCATTCAAGTTGCGAACGTGACAAAAACATTGAATATTTTTCTCTGTTTCAAATCTTGGTCTAGCTTTGTAAACAATCATTGTTTACAGAAATAGAATGTTTACTTGTACCACTTTCTTGACAAATAGTTCAAAGTATATTGTCTATATAGCTTTATGACTCAGGTACCTATCCTATATTTATATCATTTTTAAATAACGAAGGGTATATATATATATATTGTAGATATTGCTTTTAAGAATATGCTTGGTTAATGTTATATTGCATTTGTTCATTTTAATTCTCTCCTTGGTTTGAAACCTCCCACAAGTTAAGGTTATAAGTGATTAATAATTATGATTTTTATAAACATTTAGTATGTTACTTTGTAAATGAAATATTTTTATCTTTCCCTTTATTTAATTCTGACCCTGCGAGTAAGTAGACCCAGCTGTTGTTTCTGCTCAGCGCTCTGATTTGACCGTGAAAAATGCCAAGAAACTCCTGATGTAAATTCGCCTGCAATATGGTAAATACGGAAAAAGGATAAAAATCGCCAAACACGTTTTTTTTTGTACTGTGACTATCTTTTTCCCGCTTCCAGGATGTCTTGTATAAAGGAAATAATAATAATAATAGAGTAAAACCATTTGCTTTGGCAACTGGTTTTAATTGTGTCTGGAGGATGTTTTTAATTAGTCCTTGCAGCAATAAACTTTCTGTATTTTACATTAAAGGACTGTAAAGTTCTGCACAACAATTAATAATACTGAAATTAATAAAACTTAACAACTTAGAAATTAATATAGATTTAATATATCAAATTATTATTTGATTTCGCTGAAGAAAACCGCCGTGAGAAAATCTACCAACGCAGAGGAATGTCAAAAAAGTCCAAAAGGCTATGCAGTCTATCAATGCAAAACTGATCAACTCGAGTGCTATGACCTAATTCTTTTTAAGTCTGAAAGGAGAGCCGTGCCTACAAGAAGGATTAATGGGTCGTGATCATAAATATTATAGAGGGAAGTATACTTACAAAAGAATACTAGACGAGATGTTGACGAAAAGTGATAAAAGAATTTCGAAACTGAATAATAGTGGAAACAAACCTTAAAAAGCCATCTGAATGAATTTGCACACAAATAGCAGTGATTTCGGGTCAGAGTTTCGGCTATAACAGTTCCCGAGGGATGCCTTAAAAAAATTAAGTGCAGAGCGGGAGCGAGTTACTTTATATCTCCATTAAAATGCGGGATAACACGTACATTTGCCGTATATTTTGTGCTTACCTCTTACCACTTATGATATATTAAAGAGTGCGTAAATTTCTCATGAATTTTTTTAAATTTTTTTAATGATGCTCTAAAATGCTATCTGCTCTCCAGTTTTCACAAATAAAAATGGAGTTAGCTAACAATTTCATCGTTATGCAGTCAGTTGCATGACATGTACCTACGAAATGTGTGCTGTTCACGAATTTGGAGCACAAATGGAATAATTAATGATGAAGGACAACAATGATAAACTCAGCCTCTTTTTAATTTGCTTATTATTTTACATTAACTATGCGATATGCCATGGATTTTCATTTCTCTCTCTCTTCTTCTTTCACTTTATTAGTCAGAAGTCAAAAATCTTTACTTAGCTTGACATGAAAATTAAAACAACTCGTCAAAATTTAAGTAAACACTTACAATGAGGTAAACCAAACATACAATTGAGGGGAATAAAAGGAGAGCGTAGCGCTGAGATCAAAGCGCATTCGTTAACGAGGGTCTTGTAAATTTCTGCTATTCTGCTATATGCTTTTATCTAATTAGCTTAATTGTGTAGCGTTTCGTTTGCAAATATAATAATTTCGTATGTAATCCAACAATGGAGAATTCGAAACATCGAAATAATATGGAACATTATAATTGAAATTAAAATAATGATGATTTCTTTTACACCACCGTTTCATATTATTTTTGAAAAAAATAACTGTTGGTGGAACTTTTAACATTAATATTAAACCAAAATATATGATATGTATTGAACAAATATGTAGGTAATAATGTACTTTATACTTATATATAATTCTTGAATAGACTGTAATGCATCTGCACAAGTATGATGTCGTATTTTAAAGTTCATCATCCATATGCAGCTTTCACACACTGAAATACATATTATTTCAGTGCGCTATTTACATATCTTGATCCTTTGTCTAACTTTCCTCCCAATTATATAATTTTTTATATCTATACCTAGCGATAAGGCAGGGCTACCTGATGGTAAGTAGTCGCCTATGGACGTTTGTAGGACCGCCAAAAAAATTAATTGAAACTTGGTATGTATATGTAATAAAAGTAGTTTTAAAATTTACACAGTTTTTAAACGGTTCAATGCTTCAATAGAAACAATACATTCATAAATGTGTTCGTATATTATGCGCGCTAAAGGTATAGTGATACAATCAGCTAACGAGGTATTACACTGGGTAACAATGCATTATGGTCGGATTATGTGCCTACACATTAATGATCGAGTATCAAGAGGAATACCTAGTAACCTCTACAGTGATTAGGTAAAACAACTATAGATTTGATGAATGATTTTGATTCGTAATGAACTGGCAAATATCCTCGAGATTTTATTGTTATTTTATTTTGGTAACTAGTCTACCATTCTCTATGCTCTACGTTTACATGTGATTCATAATAATTTTAAGACTGAAATTAATATGTAGTGATAACAAAATAATATATCGTAAAAATTTGTATTTTTTGTTGTAGCAGTCATGATAACACGTATTCTGTACACATGTCAAATCTCTATCTATCACGATTCAAACAATACTGGCCTATGACCGATGGCAAACGAACAGTCGGATAACGAAGTCGTAATAATATTTAACAGGTGGTAGAACTCATGTAGTTCGACCGGGGAGGTACCACCGCAACCCTCATAATCCTCCGTGAAGCAATTTATTG
>DWNR01002430.1:0-13078 GCA_018250455.1 Polygonus leo
CGGAGTAATCGAGTAACAAACATACAAAAAAAACACATACGGACGAATTGAGAACCTCTTCTTTTTGAAGTCGGTTAATAAGTAATGTGGGTGAGGAAATGGGGGTAAAATAGAAACTTTACAAATATGGGACATTGTAGTACATTTTAATTTAATAAAATTATACCCCAAGTATTATTCAATCGTTTTAAGGGTTGTTTAGAATTGTCCATGGACGACGGAGGCCACTTACCGGGAGACAGCATGTTAGCCAATTATTCCATATTTCATTCCATATGCCAAATATTTCTGACTCTTACATTTATCGGTACCTTATGTGGATTGGTACCTCCACATCCATAGCTCCGCCCCACCTTAATATTTTTCCCACAAATTTAGAATAGAAATAATCAAAATTCATAATTTCACTGGTCTTGCTTCGGTTTCTCTTTTTACTCGTACTATACTTATAAATTCATGACTTGCGTGCAACAGTCGAAAGTTCCCACAATCCGGCAGTTCTCCTGTGACTTGCATCTATTTTCGCTCCGTTTCCCTCACGCCTCCCTGTTGCACAAACAAACGCCCTGTTTACTGCCGCGCATTGTACCGGCTTAATTAATTTGCTTTTATGCCAACACTCTTCGGATTCGTTGAATCATCATAAACGCGAAATATGATCGCATACGTTATTTTATAACATAATGGCCGATTTGGCTTATGCGCCTGTGTTAGGAGATTAGTGATTTTCGCCGGCTATACATTCGCAGGCTGGCGTATTTATTATGACGTGTATTGCGTTGGCTTCGCGCATCTGTGACAATATTTCTGAAACTTGTATTGCTGAAATTTCGTACAGGAACTGAATAGGGATTTTATGATGCGAATGAATGTATGTATTCTATTGAGTTCTGTTATTTGAATTTCATTAATTTAGAGGATATAAATCCTAATATTTTATGAAGACAACGTCCGTGGTAGCGCAGCCGTATAAATTTTAGTTTTGCTGTTTCGACGCTGGTGCTATCTGTATAGGAAAAAGATTGTACGTGAATAAGACGTGTTCAGTTTAGTTAGGGTTACTAACAAGGTGTCAATGAAAGTTACAACAAAGAAATTCCTCTATCTCACCCTGGTTACGCATTGGATTTTGCCTAGTTGTTATTCAAATTCAGACCCCTCTGTATGACGGATTAATATGAATATGACCACATCAATTCCAGTAAAAATATTTATGGTTCATAGTTAAAGCGCTAAATAAAATAGGACAAAGGAAATACAAGTAGGTTCAGTACAGATTCAAATACCTTTTGCATTATTATACTTAGCTTAAACGAGGGTGCGGCATAAATCTGTCGACTCAAACAAGCAGTTACCTTGGACTTGACTGGTTTATGGCTAGAATTTCTTCCTCAAAACACAGGGCACACACACAAACACTTCTAGTTATTGTAGATATCATAAAATACGGAAGTGTCTGGATCAAGATGATAGAAAACATACCGCTCGACAATGTGTATTTAAATATTATATGCAAAAAAGTTTCTTATTTATGAGTTCTTTTGACGGTCTAGTAGAAAGAAGAAGGGCTGAGTAGAAAATAAATACATTAAAGAGCACTATGTTATTGTTACGATTTAACGAGTGTTTGCACATACAATCGTGTTTTTTTCTACATACTTTCCCCTATTTAAATATATTCTTGAAATATAACTGCATTTGATTGGTACCAAATAATCTTTTATTTTTGCATGCGCTCTGTCTGACATTTTTTATAATCTGTTATGAACGCAACAATTATTATGCTCTGGTAATCTTATTGTCATATCAGCCATAAATGACTAATCTCAGTTCTCAGTTCATAGCATAAATGGAGTGATTATTTCCTCTATGATAGCAGGAACTAAGACGTATTCAAGCCAAATCAGGCGCTTGCTTACTCTGTGGATTTATCCGTTTTATTAAGCACAAAAACTGCTACCTTATTCAAATACGCGTGGTTTATCTTTCAGTTTTGAACTCTGTTTCAAGTATATTTCTCAGTGTTTCAAGTATAAGTCTCAATAATTGTTTAGTACCGTATGAAATTTAATAATGACATGCTTTCTTGGAGTGTCCGAATGTCTCTCGCAGGGGTCGGAATTTGGACGTAGGTATTTCTTATGTAGATTACGATACATATAGAAATGCAAACAATGGACGTGAATAATCGTCATATTCAAATCAAAGCTAGTCAAATTGATAGCTTGAGCTAAACGACCCTAGGATAAGGGCCAATTAAATTATAGGTAAATTATTATGTTACCAACACTTCTGAATATTACATTACATTATTTAATATTTTCCTGTCAATGATCACATGTTTCCTCACCGTTTCTCAACGCGATCTCAGCTGCCGAAGCAATATCTAATCCAGTATCGTGAGCTTCATGCATAAATTAACATAAACGTGCGCCTATGTACTTGTGGCTTGTCAGGCGGCTTCTACGAAAAGCAATTCTGGCCGTAGGCGGCTGACACTACTCAAAAGAGCTTACACCATCCTTATTAAACTTGGGCCACGTTTATGGCAACCGGCGCTAACGAAGAATAATATTGTGATGTTCTGTTTGCGAAGTCTTACTAATCTACAATTACCCTTACTTTCTTAAACAGTTTAAATTTTGTTTTATGTTTAAAAATATTTACATGCATTGACATTCTTCTTAATCGGGAAGGTTTACAATCCAAAAAACTAATTTCTTATGTATATTGTACATAAATATTGTACATTGTACATAAGTATCTAAATGATGCCATAAACAATTCTCAATTCAAATTCTTGAATTTTAAATTGATTTGAAGGGCAATTGATAATATAATACTACTATGTCCTTTTATTATTAGATAAAATTGAATATCCTCGAGAAATAAGGTGTTTAAATATTTTCTTACCATTTGGTACGGAGTACGAATTATGGGTTTATGTGGACGTAGCTTTAGACCGCGGTATTGCTAAATTGTTGTCCTCCGATCGTAGTTCGAACTGTGCTTATTTATTGCCTTCCTTATATCGCTGTGGGCCGCTGCCTTCTGTCTGTCTTATTATGTTCTTATCAATGAACGCTAAGGAATGTGGCTCATAAATACTAAACTGGCATTCAAGAAATCAAGCGAAAACTGTTTTGTCTAAACTAGAGTCATAATATAGTAATACTATCTCGTATTACTGTGTTACTTTATTAGTGTTATGATTAAACCTTTTAATGCATCATTTTCTTGATTTAAATAGGATTTAGATAATATAACCATTATTTATTTTTGGAATGGTACACCTTTGACACTTTTTAAATCTCTTAGGCATTGCTTAGTTGTCCTCACGAAATTGCCTTCTCAAGTGATTTTTTTTAAATATAGTGTACCTACATATCTTTAAATTCAGAGGTGGTTTCTCGTGTATTGACCTGTCAATCCGAGGGACTGGGATCCTTACAAAAGAACACAACACGAATGTCCCAGATTACTCAGTTCCCTGGTAATAAATCTTATTTTCTTAAACCTGGTTAAAATGACAAGGATAATTAGCACAAACACAAAACTTCAAACATCGGCTTTGTTAGGAAACATGTTTACCTATTTTGCAAGAGAATGCTTTCATTCGTCATAAAGCAAACACTACACTACCTGTCACCGACCACAAGACTTGTCACGTTTTGAAATCCCGCAAATATTCCGTTAAGAACAGATTCTGGTTACGGTCCAATGATGTCACCAAAGTTGGAGTGAGTGAAACCGCAGCACCTAAATTTAACCACAACACAGTGACTTGCAATGAATCACATACAGATCTAGATTTACCCTCACGTATGACATTTGACATCTCACGAGCGGCCCCAGATCCTTTCAAGCGATTTATCCATTGTCATTATGTAGTAGGCTTGGGCTTTTATTTATATTCATATAGGTGCTTGGCGTTAGGTGAAGCTCTCATGAATTATGGAGACCCATTTATATCGTCACTTATCGCAATTTCTCGTTCTCGGAGGTGTAATTCTTGTGAGCACGACTCTACTGCATTTTGAAATTGTTTGTCCGTAGGGCGGTAATTCTCTTTTGTTTGTGTTTTGTTGGTTTTAATAACCTACCTAGGACTTTGTGCTTTTTACTATAATTTGTAACCCGTATTTACTATTTGCACCTATTATGTATACTCATATCAATTTAATTTATTTTATTTTTTACATTGTGGGTAATTTTATAAATGAGAATGACAGTTTGTTTTTCATTGTTACGCTGTCACACTCTTAACTACTTCATCGATCATTAAGAAATTTGATACACACTTTATCAGGTATACAGAATAACAATTTATCCAGAAAAAATATGGTTTAATAGAGTATGTATACCCACAAGTTACTTTAGTAAAAAATTAGACAAACAACGAGATTTTCCATATGGGTAAAGAAGTAGAAATAACTAATTAGTAGAAAGCAATAAAAAGTAATGTGATTATTGTATTAACTTAACAATTGCAGTTAAATAAAGTGCTTAAAGAACGGAAACGCATACAATAAACATTGATGTGCTATTCAATAGCGTCGTAACTCAAGATATGTAATGATTAGATAATACGTATTCTATGGCTGGTAACTAAGCTATTAACGGGGATTGTGTAAAGTTACGGATGCGTAAAAAGTTAAAAAGCAAAATGTATTGTCACAGACTGAATGGGGAATAAATTGTCGATGCTCCCAGTTTGATTGTTGGGGCTTCTACCCATGATCAACGTGTGAGATCTATTAAATTATATACTTTTTTTCCCAATGTTTTTTGTCATTTTTCCCAAAAATAAATGGAAATGCTGACTTATTGCTATTTTTAACGGGTATTTATACTATTTATTTATACATGTTGGGATGCCAGGAGAATCGTACTATTTCATTAAAACAGTACTAGCTTTAATGAACATTTATCATATTGTGCTAACTATGACTTTTATTACTCTTATGATTCTACATAAAGTTGTTAGAGTACAAACAAAATCGTTTTATTTCATTAAAATATAATTAAAAATTTTCAATTTATAATATCGCGCTTGTGAAATTAAAACTTTTATTATTGTTATATTTCAGTGTAGAAAGTTTTAATAATAGTTTACTCAATATTTATTTTAAACACATGTACTAAAACTTAATTATATTTATACGTATATGTGGCCATGTCCTTACCATGTTGATATAGTACGTAGTTGCTGCACATTACTGAATGCGCGTTGTGTAAATTTTGGTAATGGCTTTAAAGTATACATTTAGTTCGACTGTATTTTAGTTCCACTATATGTATATCAAAAACGTTTCAATAATTCGAAAAAATGCTCATAAGCAAGTAGATATAAGATCTCTCTATCTGCAATTGTCCATAGGTGACGGTAACCACTTACCATCAGGTAATTGTTCGTCTTGTCTTAGTTCAGATATAAAAAAATCTGTCTAGGAATTGAACCTAGGTCACCAAGAATTGTAATCATAATGTGTGTTATGTGGATTTAAAAATCTAAATTCTTGTATGTAAGAAACCTTTGCGTTGAACAATTCAACCATCTCGATATCATTCCGAAGTGTCGAACTGAGGTCAATGAACCTTTGCTCTTCAGCGACATTCGTATCGTAATTAAACTTTTTCCATTGTCCTTACTTCTGGGAACACAATAATAAGCATCTAATCGCCCGGTCCCCTTTTTCTATGTGCTATTAACTAAATTGCTTAAGTGAAGTCTTTGATAATTGTTTAGTTTAAGCATTGGGCGTTTTATTTTTATAGGAATTTTAAATCAAAAATTAAAAAAAGGCATCATAAAATTAAAAAAAGGTAGCAAACGAGCATGCAGTCCACCTGATAGGAAGAGGTCATTGCCGTCCATGAACATCAGTAATCATCCCCAAGTACGATTTAATCATATTTAAGTTTGGTCACAGACGCGTTGCGACCCCTAAGGAGAAAGATGTTCGCCTCGTGTATAAGCATAGGAGGCAAGCACAGCTCACCAATCCGAAACACAAGAATTGTTTCACGGAAGATTATGAGGGTAGTACCTCCCCGGTCGAACTATATGAGTTCTACCACCTGGTATGGGAATATAAAAGGAATTTGCACTAAATTTATCTAAAGACTAAGATGTTTGTTCGGTGTTTAAGTATTTCGAGCATTCACACCTCTCCAGCCGCAACACAAGAATTTGTATACGGCGGATTATGGCGATGGTATTCTCTAGAACTATTCTGCTCGTGCTCTGGCACCTACTTCGTGCATACATTTTGGAAATTGAATGCTTTCTGGATGAATACGTACAAGTAATATGTTAAGTGCTACGCTATAAATCTTCTCCGTATATATATTTCCACAAAATTACTACGACAAGAAATAATGCTTTTGTAAATTATAAATATAGAATTAGGTATATACCAAGTTTTATTCGTATAAAGGTAGCAAACGAGCATGCAGTCCACCTGATGGTAAGTGGTCACTGCCGCCCATGGACAGTATTGATCATCACAGAGGACGATGAAATCATACCTAAGTTTGATCACAGATGCATTGTTACCCCTGAGGAGTAAGATGTTCGCCTCGGGTATAAGTATAGCCGCCAACCACGCCTCTTCAAACCGAAACACAATAATTGCTTCACGGAGGATTATGAGGGTGGCGGTGGTATCGAACCAAACGAGTTCTACCACCTGGTAATTTTTTATTCACTGAAGCAATATTATTAAGTTGATATGAAGCTATGTAATAATGGGAGACGATCCTTTCAAAAGTATTAATTATGTAAACTGTACATGCGAGTCCAAAGGGATTTATTTTAGTTCCACTGAATCAGCCCAGTCTGTGTATTTGTTAGTTCTCCGTACCAAAGTTAGTGTATGCAATGAGTGGAACAGGATTGTTGACTTATGTCTGTAACAAATCTGAACTTTAGGCGAACTGTCGCTGTTTATAATTGGATACTGTGCCAACCGTATAAGGGTGTTTTATCTGTGATATTTAAGCATGCTTGCAGTTGCATTTTGTGCCACCAAAAATGCTAGGTTTCGAACTAAGTATATTTCCATGGTTAATGTATTAATTGTTCTATATTTATCGAGAAAAAAAATGGTAATGTTGTAAATAAACTTATTTATACTAACCTGATACTTGACGGTTCTACTTATGGTTTGTCAAATATATATGTTTTGGCTGTAAATACTTACACGTAGTAGCACGTTCGTAGATGTTGCCATATTTTATAGAATAAAGATAGAAAATAGAGTTTTATTTTTGGGCGATTTGGTTCGTCTGGACGATTTTTAAGATACAGTTTACACGCCAGCATAGAAATAAATCTTTTTCTGTACTTACCATAACAAGTTAGAATCATGTACGGCTAGAGAAGTTTTAAGAGTTACAAGAATAAGCAATGTGGTAAATAGAGTCATAATTCAAGACTTTCTGATACAACCGTTAGCAAATAAATCCTTCGTAAACTCACGCCTACGCATAAAAGACGCATTATATGACGTTTTTATTCGATTCTTACAATGTAAATACCTCCATTTACAAATGTAGCCAACAAAATTACTACCCATTAGGATTAAGATCATAAAATATGCATTAAATAAAACGTCAACTGAATGCGGGTGGTAATCCACCGTAATAATCGTACGCCTGCTTACAATATATTAGCAATTTTATAGTAATTCGTGAGACGACAACAGGCAAGGCCCGTTTACCGCCTAAATTGATCTGACCTTTGCAATGCTAACCATGCTTGAAGCTATGGAGAATGGCATTTGAGGAGCTCGGTACCCATACTTAGTTTGTATCGGATATTGATAATATCGGACCACGAAATTGATGAAATATTTGAAATATCTGTTACGAGTTTGTCCTAGACGCTTTACGTGACGGTGGTGGACTCTTTGTCACATTTATTAGGTCTTGTTAGTTTGTTATTGTGCTCATAATGCTGCAACGATATTAATGATCTTTTACCCATTACACAACACCCGCTATGGATTGGATTGTAGACTGTGAATGGACTACGTACTTCCTGTCGTGTGTTCCTGGAGAAATCTAGGTAATAAGTTCACCATGCCGGTCATTATCCACGCCGGTTGATTTTATAAACCTCAGACGTCTGTCGGCTTTAACATCCTTACAACCCATCAAGGCCCCACTGTCTGGATACACTCTCATACGATTTTTTTACAATCTTTTAGGATTTTTTATGTTACTTGTTTAAAACTAATCTAAGTTTTACTTTCGAAAGGAGAACCTTTACAGAAAAGCAAGTGATATTTTTTGTAACGTAATCATCGTCCACATAGTTATTATTTAATGCTGGATACGGTTATGCAACAATATATCTTGGTATTTAAGTGGCAATTGATGAACTTTACACAAATTTGAGAGTCTCAAGAAATCTCAAACGTAAAATTTACTTACATTATTTTCTTTACTGGAAAAGCAAGTGAGATATTTGTATATTATGTTGAGAAATACACTTAAAAGAGATATTCTTTCATACATAACATAAGCTATATAATAATTAAGGAAAATGTAATAAAACAATAAGTAAAAAACACATTTTCCTAAATATGTAGCAAATCGTACCACCGTGAAATATAAATTATCAATCTAATATACGCGATATTCCCTAACTCCTAACCTCGGTGAATTTTTGTAAAAAGGTTTATTTCTCTATTCACAAGGAAAGCAATTATCTTATAAATGCAAACAGTTATAAACAGTTTTCTATATCATTAATAGCCTAATTTCATTATTATCTTTGTTGCGTTCATTTAAAAGACACCACCAAAACCAACACATAACCAAAATCTTAAAATTAGAAATATGACATTGCAGGACGCGGGTAGAATGTTAAATAATATATTTTCATACAATTCATTTCGATTGTGAATCTACACGTGAAGTGCGGTTTGAATGAAGCAAAATGAGTGCACCAAAACTTAAATGTGTAGTGAATATGAAGTGTTCTGTACATCGAAATCGATATGAAGTGTGACACAAAAAGAATTTTAAGAAACTAATCAATCATGGGCAACACTAACTCGGGGCACGGCAACCCCAGACACCACAGCAAAAGCAGGAAATGCAGGAGTTTGCCGACCTCGCCTGAAGTCAGAAGGTATGTGATGTAATAATCAAAGACAGCCATTTTTACTATACGATCATTCGATAAAGCCATTCATATAGATTGTGGTCGTATGGTAGAATTTTGGTAGAACGGAACAATGTTGATCTACCACTAATGCACTTATGTACATATGGTAGATATTAGGTATATATTAATATATGCACTGTACGTATAGATTATTTTTGGAAACTATTTTAGTTGTATAAATTGTGCGGTGACATTTGTGAAGGTGAAGTTTTAGGTGAGTCACACTGCTTACGACGCCTCGTTTTTTGGCTCGAGTCTCCAGTACAGCCCCCTGCTCCACCGATAGACTTCTATCGGGTAGCAGTATGATAACCACCTTATTGTATCTCCGTAAGATGCCTTAGGCCACACTTAATTCTGTACGCTTGTATAATAAATATCCTTAATATTCGTAAGCGAATTTTAAACCTTACATTGTTTTAAACCTAAACGTCTTAATAAAGTAACAAACTTTAATAATGAATAAATTTCACACATAATTTGACGTTGGCACGCATTCTTTGTTCTTGTAGGGAAATTAAGAGCTAGTTTGCTTAAGGTGGAGCTAAAAATACGCGAGTTCTCTTTAAGTCGATGCTTCGATCTTTTACGACTCAAGCGTTACATTATCGATATCGTAAAAGCAGAATGTACCAGTAGGTGCACAGATAAACAATGAAACAAGGGCCTTGTAGGGATTTCTTGTTTCGCCTTTTATGGAGCATTATTCGTTGCTGTTGTGTACAAGATCTAAGGAGAATACACTTAGGTGATTAAGACTTTCTAAGCCTTTTACGTCATGGCATCTACTCTGCTTAATGTACTGTCCATTAGCATAATATTTTAAGTTCCTTATCTACATAGATTACATGATATTTTTTTAATCTGTTCATATAGTCCATTTCAATTAAAGATGTCTATGCAGTTTTTGGAAAAAGGACAGCCATGTTAATTTGGGTTGCTCATAAATATATTTTTTTTGTCAATTTTATGTTATGTACATTTTTCAAGATTAATTTTTTGTGCAGTTTTTGTGAAAAAGTGAACCATATTCATTTGCGTGTATATATGTATAAGATAGCGTAAGATCTTGACAAAAAAATCAAGTTAACCATCGAATATATAATCGAATATATATCGACTCTATATCGAATATATATCGACTCTATATCGAATATATATCAAATTAGCTAAAAAATATTATAGTAAAAATCTGTTTGTCAAACATGTCACTGTATTGGTGAAATGAGAGCGAATAACTGCATACGATAGTAATAACTCACAATATGCAACTGACGTATAAGCCTGAATAATAGACTGGCTTGGTTTGGATAACTGACGTCACGGGTCAAAGCTCTCACCGTGAAGAGACTGCAAGTTTTGACCTCAAAAGTTTATGACAACGTACTGAATATAAATTCAGTTTGGGTACTATTTAATGTGATAAAGAAGCAAATTCATCGCTTATCACATCTAATATTAAAAAAATCTGAGTATCAGATTGTTGTGGTAAAGTTAATAAGATAATTTGATACAGTACTTTTTCGGAGCCAGTACATAACCTGGAGGCCAATCTCGTACACATAGACTTACGGACAAGAATGAAATGTGACTTTAGAAGAGCTGTTTTACATTAATTTTATTACGTATTGCAGCCAAACTTAATATGCGAGTCCGAGTCGTACTTGACCAAATATTATCTGATAAAAGACAGGGATCCTCATCACACAACTTAAGTAATAATAAATTATTAATTGCAATTTTCAATATGTCATAGATTTTTTAACTCGTATCGGCGCGCGGGTCGTTGTGTGCGTGAACTTGTAAGTACGCTGAATTGATACGCTGATTTGATATCGTACAGTCATGTAAAAATGACATTTAAGTCGAATTAAGGCAGAGAAGTGGTGAAGAAGAGTTGTCAACAAAAAGTGCTTGAGTGTACCACTTGCCACGCATACACAGTCATTATATTTGTTCAAGCATTACGCGCACATAATACCATGAGCCAAGATGATTGAAAGTATCTACGAGTATACATACAGAAGGCGTAACAGGTAAATACGTCACGCATTGACGTTATTCGATCACATCCACGTGTAACGTGACGTGACATTGTGCAGGATAACCTTATTTCAGACCTCCAAGTAAACTATTGACACGGCATGTGTCACGTGCATTATTCTGACTACATTTCTAACCAGAGCGTATGAAAAGTGAATTTACACGTGACTTGACTTTCAGGCGAATTTTCGGCACCGGAGTTCAGTGCTATAGACAGATTTAGGAATACATTTAAAATGTGCTGAAACTGTAGTGAAGTTCTTGATGTCTGTGCCGCTGGATAAAATTTCGTCGTAGCCGAGATAAATATGTGAACATAGCGTTTTCTTTTGTTTTGTTGAAATCTTTTTATATAAAATTGAGTGGGATATGATTGGATGGGAATTTACAATTTGTTGGTTTTATTATAGCATAATTATGTGCAAATTATATGACCTACAGAATATTATTTTAATGAAAATTATAGTATTGACTTATCTGTATTCTAGTTCATTCTACACAGACAACAGATAGACAGACAACAGAATCTAGTTGTATATAAATTATACTGTTTATTGAAACAAAATGTAAAGATGTTGTGAACCATATGAACTTCTTAGGACGACCACATTTCCTATTCAAAGGCTCAGTGAGTTTGCATATTACACGTTACACCACCGTTCAATCACAAGGTCAATGTCAATATCACCAGGCCATAACAAAATAAATAAATATAAATGCCTCAGTGCTAAAATTACCATGCTTTAACATAACATTAAATACTTATCACCAATAATGTGATGACATTTGGAAGTCACGATTTCTGCCTGACAGCTCTCATTTCCGACCAGTGGGAGCAGCGGAAAATCATGACACGTGCATTACCGTTTTTCGGGATCACTGAGCTCATATTTCGTGTAGGCTTTTGAAGCCTACTAATACCCTGACTCTATAGTAAGACGGGTTATCCATAGTTACACGGGTAATCCGGTCCCAATATGAGATTTCGGGTTAGAATGTAAAGAAACAATATTTAATACACTTTGTACATTTGCTTAGGGCTATCTCGGGGATATATCTAGTGTAAATATTGACGGATTCAACATAGGTTTTCGTTTAAGTAGTATTTTTACAACAAAAATATTATACAATAAGACTCATACGATTTTACAGTGGTTACAATTTTTGTATTTTTGTAGTGCGTAATATCCACAATACAGTCTATAACGTTTTGTATGAAATTCTTGAATTGACCAGTGCGAAGCCCTCATTAACTTTTAATTGAGAATTGTAATAAATACTATAATTATTATGGGTGTTACCTTTTGGTTTCGAAATAATTTGGTCTCTGATTAATAATTAGTATATTGGGAACCAAATAAAAATAAGATTAGATTAATTACGTACAACAAAAAAGTTTCAAATTTCAAAACGCGCGGTTCTTCAAAGGTAAATCAATAATTGATTACCTTTTGGTTTCGAAATAATTTGGTCTCTGATTAATAATTAGTATATTGGGAACCAAATAAAAATAAGGCTAGATTAATTACGTACAACAAAAAAGTTGTAAATTTAAAAACGCGCGGTTCTTCAAAGGTAAATCAATAATTGATACCGTTAGATTTTTTCACACATTTTTACTACCGGTGATCATTTTACAATGTATTAAAATTGTCATGAACGATGGCTGCGCCGGCGCACGTAAACCGATCCGGTGCGACGCCGTTCCACAAGTTGCGTGTCATGTATCTATTACGCAAAGTCCCGCGTTTGACACGTAGGGTTGTCCTTTTTTGAAAATATGTTTAGTTAATAACTTAGTATTTTTTTTTACATTTTAACCTAGCAATAAGGCAGACGGGCCACCTGATGATAAGT
>DWNR01002431.1:0-13078 GCA_018250455.1 Polygonus leo
CAAAGGAGTCAGTTACAAACAAGCAAACAAACAAACAAACATACATACAAGTGAAGCTAATATAAGCGTGTTAAAAACGGGACCCTATCGTTAAGACCGCTGTCCGTCACCAGGCTATATCTCATTAAATAACAACAAATACTAAAAACAGAATAAAATAAATATTTAAGTACATAATGGATAATTATATGTAATAGATAAAGGTACGGAAACGTACGTGCGCGAGTCCGACTCGCACTTGGCCGGTTCTTTATATATTTTGTTTCCCCAGGACCACGTGAGCCAGATGGCGCCGGTGGTGCGTTCCCTGCAGGAGCTGGAGTCGCAGGCTCAGATGTACTACCTCAAACATCATCATAAAGTTGCTGTTGCTTAAATGTAAACTAATACTAATTATTCAAGCTATAATATATTAATCAGACTGATAATACATCATACGGATCTTTATGTGTAAATGTGTCGATTTTTTATTAAATGTAATTGTGTACAATGTAAAATAGTTTTATTTTCCCACAACAAAAGTTAGTAACATTTTTACAGTAAGGGAACTCGATAAGTGTAAGGAATTGTCATTATTGGAGTAGAAAAAGAAAGAAAAACAAAATTTATCCAATACTTTTATTTCACTCATTTCTCAATTGCTACTGATTATAATTACTACATTAGGGCAGTGCATGGCGGCACATATCTTCACAATAAATTATTAAGTCTCATAAAAACGCTACTAAAAATATAGCCATTGTCCCTGTTACAGAACACTGTTTGAATGCTATTTCCTTATTCAATACAATAACAATCATTTTTGTTCGGGATAACTGAATTGTTAACTTTTTGTATAAAAATAGTATATTTTGGTGTTAAAAAATAGTACACATATGAATACAATTCAAAACTAAAATCTTCGCAACGTGCAAGTAGTAGACGTCAAATCAGTTGACAGTTTTTTTTTTAATAACATTCGTGATATTGTATATTTGGAAGAAACAGTAATGGAAGTTTTCACATTATTGATTATTACAAAAAATAGCTGTGATTCTGTACTTCAGTCGAATCAAAAAGACGTTATATGCACAACCGTACACTATACGAATAATGGAACTAAGCATATTTAAAGATTGTATATTGTTACTCAAATTCATACAATAAGGCATTACTATTTCTTTGTCTTTGGTTCATCCGGTCTAAACGACCAACCATTCCATTCGTGTAATGCGTTTCATTACAATAAGTTTTAACAATTATAAAATTATTTTTATCGAGTGCGCTTACATACGAGCGGAGATAACACAAACATGGGAAATATTATGATTTACAACAATACCACAACATAATCATAATTATTACAAACACATTATATTAATCTATAATTCATCTAATCTAACGCTTGAGTTGAAAAGTTAACATATTTGCTAGTAGTCCAAGCGGGGACCGTCGAAAAAGGTGTTCGCCCAGTACAAGTACAAAAATATATTCCATTAGTTTTTTGATATTAGTTGAGTAATAGACCATCCAATATCCAAAAAGCAAGCATTAGAATATATTTATGTACTCGTACTGGGTGACCAATTTTATCCGTGGTCCCCGCTTGAACTATAGGGATTCCACCTTGAACACACCATTAGTATTAAAATATAAGCCTGTAGGGCAGTAACATTATTATGGAGTTAGGAATTTACACAAGGCGTTAGTATGTTAATAATTACACGGGAATAGGAACTACTAAAGCAATACTTTAAGGCTAACAAATGCTGCCGGATACTTTATTAACATTTCAACACTATATCTTTAATATGCAAATGTCTTTATGTAGAGTCCGTAAATAATAGACATCAACGAGATATTTTTAGTAGATAATGATACAAATTTTGGAAGAAATTGGGATAGGAGATATGAATAGAAAAGGGCTATTATAAGTTTTGTACAAATTACAATAATCCAGCAAACATTTTCGGCTTAGCAAAGTGTTAAAAAAGTGCACAGTAGGCTCAACAATTCTATTTATAGACATAGCTTAGCCAGCTGTTAAAGAATAGAGACGACATATTAGCACTATATTTTTTTACAATATTTTGGCAATACTAATGTTAATTAGAAAAGTTAAGTAGATAAAAGATGTTTAACAACTGGCGAAGCTCAATTGCCGTATTATAATATTGTGTCATACAAACTTATTTTAATTTATTAATAATAATATAACATTACAATTATTTCATTCCGTGATCATGGCTACCCCATTAATCGTGTTTTCTTATTCGATTTAGTTTATACTAACACTAACGATACGTATAAAAATGTAATAAGTATTAAAATTACCTAGCACTTGTAATATATTTGTACAATCTCAGACCGTAAGGACTAATTTTAGAATCTTGAAGCGTATTGTTGCTTTAGAATAAATTTAATGTCAATAAATATAACGCAATTCATAAAATATTTGTAATGTATTACAAAATGGAGATAAATATTTTTAAAGCCTCCGTGGTTAGAAAATTAATTAATTGACATAACAGTAATGCACTGTGAGTTTTGAAATTAAATAGTCGGAGACAAATTATCTTACTGAATCAGTCAATGACAATCAAACATTTCAAAGATTATAAAAAATGATTTGGAACCAGTGACAAAATTTAATGTAGTCATAAAAGGACAATTTAGGTATTCTATCTATAAGTTTAACAAAATGAAATAAAAAATAAGTGATCGTCATTTTGAGTGTACCTACTGTAAAATATTAAAATCGTAAAAATACCAAAAACACGTTTTTTTATTCCTTTTAAAGTAGCTAGGATTTGCGCTTGCACGCGAACCGTTAGAACATAATGGTGGGCGCGTTTTCTTTATTTGGTTAGTTGTAATTAAAATTTGTGGTAAATTTAAATTAACACTTTTTTATTCGAAAATACATAGTTATCTCCTTTACCCTGATAAAGGCGTGTTTATTCGTAGAAATCTCATTTCTATTGTACCAAAAAATATAAATCTATCGTTATATATAACTAACTGATGTTCCAGACTGTCTGAGATCGTTTTCCTCACATTTTCTTAATAATTTTTCATCATATCAAATTTATTGGATTATTGGGATATAGCCTCTATCACACATGCGCTTATAAAATCACATACAAGATTTGTGAATGGACTTTATTCATTTCTATATCAATGGGAAATGCAAGGAGATCTATATTAAGGGTACCAAGGGTACCAACAAAATGATGGTAAATATTCATATTTTCCTAAGCAACTTTAACAATCAATAATTTAAGAAACGTTGCTTAAAATAGACGAGCAAGTGCTATAGACAGGCATATATAGTACTTGTACTAATATATTAATATGTGTCAAATCATTGCTTATTTAAACTCAAACTCATCAACTCAGGGTCATAAGAGATCACCTGTGATTTTATAGTCGGTTATAATAGTATCGTTACATAGTTTTCGTGTACTTAGGACTTTAAACACTGTAATAACAATATTTCTCTCCTACAATTAATCTGAATGACAACTAAAATCAAGTTAAATAAAATGAGGTTTTTATTATCAACTACTACTTTATTAATTGTGTCCGAAATGGATCTTATTTCGGTGGGCAAATCGTTCAATACATTATGATTAATGATATTTCGATCTTATGACACAACGACACTTATTTTTTCCAAAATGTTTATACTTAAACCAATGTATGGATTTCATAAATTATGCAAAATCATGTCATAGACCAACAATGAGCAACTCTTACAACCTCTTTCAAAAATATATTACTTAAAACAAAATTAAAGAAATTAAACTAATCATAAATACGTAAACTATTCGAGTTTGTGTCTTGAACATACATATTTGAGATAAATAAATTATTTACTTAGACATATTACAATTTGATATATTTTGTAATAACATATGCGGAAATATTCTAGCATAACAATAATATTTATGCTTTTTATAATTACTAAGGCATTAAGGTGAATAAAATAAATGTGAGTGCAAAATACATAATAAAACCTATTACAAATCGGACATGGACAATATCCACTTAAGTAAAACTTATTTAAGTTATGCTACCTGCACTGATCTTATTGAACATACCATAGGTTTGGTATAAACCCTGATATAGTCTAATTATACCGTACTACAATATGTAGCATAGGAATACAATAAAAGCCCCTTTTCAAAGAAAATTTGTAGTTTAAATGAGTCATGCAAACTCAAATTATTCCTCATGATTTCTATCTCCCTGGTAGATATCAGTTTCCTTCGTAGTGTCCTTGAAAGAACTTATGTTCTTTATTTTAACATCGTATTTGCTATACTTGGAGCCGCGATGCAAATGAGAATAAGGCAATCGGGACTAAAGAGTTTTTACTAGATGTTCAAATGCATTTTGCGTGTATAAAAATGCAAAATATTGCAACACTTTCGTCATATTGGGCTTGATATTCTGCTTTTGATTAACGTACTCACTAGTTAGAGGAGTAGGATTCTATACTGACGCTAAGTAAAAGTGACAAAAAACGTTATGAGTACACTCGTTTTCCTCTCTGTAGACGCCCCGACTACATCAGTGTGCGTGTCATAGCCGTAGCCAGGGGGAGGGTTTTGGGTGTTCAAAGTACCCATAACCATCTTTAATTAACGCCGATGGTAGTCAAGTAAATTAGGTATAAATACATGTTTTTCAAACTGTTACTTCTTACCTGTGGAGTTTGATAGGGGTGGTGAAGCGAGGAGGTCAAATTTTATTGTTTAAACCCTAACTCTCCAAGCAAATACTGGCAACGGCTTTGATGCATGTACAGATTAGCCGCAAAAAAATACATTTTTCGTCCATCCGTGTAAGTATATTAAATGCTCTATGATTGACCATTTACTAAGTATATTCTCGATACTTTTTTCATTTTTAGCTTTTGATTTTTATTTATTATACGGTACAAATCTTATAAAGTGTTTATTTCGAAATATTTACTTATATTTTAATAATAGCTGTTGCAATTATTTTCTAAAATTTACGAAATAATTGTTCGTATCTAGTCCTCCCTGGTTAAAGTCCGATTGAATATGTATTGAACCTATTTAAATGCTCTCACCAGATCTCTTAATACTTCTGATGAGTTATAAAAATCAAGTCATATTTCAACTTCTAATAAATAATCAGAATTTTAATGAATGTTAAGATTTCTTACTAATTCGATTATATATTTGTACATTTATTCTTCCTTCAAGGTAAATTAAAACCTCTTAAGATAATCCTTTATTTAATTTTATTATTGTGCAGTTCGACTCGTGAAAATTGTTAATATTTTTCTTAAACCTTATACATTTCTCGAACATAATAATTGTTGTTAAACTAAAATTTACTTAAATACTGATATTTAAGGAAATACTTTCTCGCTCGACATTTTGAGAGTCATTTCATTCAAATTCGTTTTCGTATACCTTCCTTTCAGTTAAGGGATCACTTAGTATTAATATAAGGGTGGTTTTGGACCAAACTTGTAAAAAAACTCATTTATTTCTTGATATTTAATTAGCCCACCAGCAAAATGGTATGTTTGTTCTAAATACACCCTTACTATCAAAGACCTCAATATGCATGTGCCATCCAACATAATTTCCCTATTACTCCTAACTATAATCCATACACACCTTTAATGTTATCAGCGTAAGGCAGTTTTTAACTTGTCAACATAGATTTCATCTGTCCACCCCGATCAGGCAACACCTTTGCGTTAGGCCACTTGTCTCACTACTCAACAACAGAGTCCACTCTCAAACAAAACTTCGATAAAACAACAAACTTTATAACTAAACGTATAAATAATTATTAGTAGTCAAATTGAGATTTCCGGGATTTATACCTGAAACAAATTAAATATATAAAATTACTGTTTATCTTTATAAGAGAATTACACTAAATGCGACAATCTCAGTCCTCGGACTGGCATTGCACTGTTTGTTGATGTTTGGTATTTGAAGTAATTAGAATAAAATTATTATTAACCATCAGGTAGACTGCACGCATTACCGCTTTCAGGCCACTTCCTTAGAAAGTCATTGCAATTGCTGGAAGGATTCAGTATACGCCCTAGATGAGACCACTTCGCGGTTTTAATCATACTTGGAGTTGATCAAAAATATGTATGGGCGACACTGACTACTTACCATTAGGTGGATTGCTGGCACGTTTGCTACGTTTATACAATGTATATATATGTATATGGCCACTTACCAAGCTTGCCGTTTCTGTCGGAAGAGTAGTTCACCAGGCAATCCGATTCCTCCCTTTCAATCTTACTTGGGGTTGAATAAAAATAACTATGGGCGGTAGCGACTACTTACAAAAGGACTCCATGATCGTTTGCTACTTCTATACAACAAAAAATATCACGCCACTCACCCAGGTCAGAGCGCCAGCCACGGGTGGTGACGCAGCGACTCCTTGGAGCGGTCCCCGTAGTCGTAGGTGAGCTCCTCGCCGGGCGCGATGTCGTGCGCCGCCAGCAGCACCAGCCGCGGCCCGTCCACCCACACCGCCTTCGTGGACAGGTTGCCGTTGCGCGAGTGGTTCACCAGCCGCCCGAGGCGACCCGACTCGGCCGTCGCGTCGATGCTGTGTTGATCATATTTTAGTTTTAATAAAATAAAATTCCAATCGAAAAAGCTAATCAAGACCTTGGTCTTGATCAGAGACTTGTCTCTGATGTTTAATGTTAAGATTAACATATAGTAGAAAAGTTAAGGAGGTTTATTCATCCATTTTTTTTTATTTTTTCCGCTATATTATTCTTTTATAAAGAATACATACATAATTTATGTATGATAAATAGTTTGCCACCCCACAGCCTTGGATTTAACTGTATAATGAGTTATTATTCGATATCTAAAAATTAAAATGGCGTCCAATGCACGCTAAGCTCAAAAAATTAAACATTTCCTAAATTGGCTACTAATAATATTAGCAACTATTTTTTAGTACGAACCAACTCACCAATACTGTTGGTCCTGGAGCCTGAAGTAATACATGTAGCAGCCGGCGGTGGGGTCCTGCGCGTAGTTGTACTCCCTCTCGCGCGCCTCCGCGACCCCCACCAGCTCGCCCGCGTACTCCACCACGAACTGGCCGCGCCCGAAGTGGCGGGTCGCGATCACGCCGCGGCCTTTCCCGTCGAAGTACGCCACCTGGTGATGGGATTGTTGTTTATCGTATACTAGCTGACCCGCGCAAGGTCCTTTGCGTGACAAGAGAGAGTGGGTCAAATTTTCCCCGTTTTTGCAACATTTTTCGTTGATACTCCGCTCATATTGGTCTTATCGTGATGATATATAGCCGATAGCCTTCCTCGATAAATGGGCTATATAACACTTAAAGAATTTTTCAAATCGGACCACTAGATCCTGAGGTTAGCGCGTTCAAGTAAACAAACAAGCAAACTTCAGGTTTATAATAATAGTATAGATAGGTAGTAAACGAGCATAGACACTATGTGTAAGTGATCGTCATCCATGGACATTAGTAATCATCCCAAAATAAGATCGTACATGAGGTTGACCACAGATGCGCTTGCTACCCCTGAGCCGCGATTATATTCGCCTCATGTAAGTATAACCGGCAACCACGCCTCTCCAAACAGAAACAACGAAGGATCATGGCGGTGAGTCCTCCCCGGTGGAACTCGTTGAGTTCTACTAACTTTAAAATTAATATAGTCATGAGGGCAATACTTTACTTTTTCAAATATTGGTCTTATACTAAATTTACGCAGAATTAATAAAGACTGGTAAAAACAATCAGTTTATTTGGTATCCAAATACCCTAAAACTTGGTTTTACGTATATTCTTGACCTTGGTATATTGTGGTATGCCACAAATATATGTCAATTATAGATATATAATATTGTTTGTGCACTCCTACCCTTTTTTCATTTCTCTTTCATTCTATCTAGCGATAAGGCCGTCCTTTGCATACCTTACTGTATACAATATTTTACATTTTTTTATTATGTTATGTGATTTTTGCCGGTGTCCAAATAAAGAATATTTTATTATTATCATGACACTTCAGCGGGAATGTTCTTATTTGTATTAAAATTATTTAACTTAAAGAAACTGACCTATTGGAGTCGATAAATATGACGGTTTTATTATAATGTTACACCATTCAGGGTTCAATATGAGTGAATATATGTTTATTTCTGTCTGTGAGTTCACAGAATGATTACAAGAAATGATTGACCTTCTACATTATATTTCCATTGAAGCAATTATGCAATAAGCCTATATATTAGAGCTTTGATATTGATCGATTAATTGCGAATTTAATATTTTTCCGGTAATCGATCTAATTAAATTGTCGAAATTCCTGTATTGGCCTCATTGGTTGTTATTATCAGTACTAATTGTGCATTAAAATTTAATAGACTCCCAAAACAACTAATGCCTAGGCTTCCCAACAAAAAAAGATATATTTCAGTAAGCTCGGGAAGTAATCCTGGAAATAGACTTAGAACCAAAATTATGTATGGAAATTCGCCATTGTTTTTTATTAATATGGTACTAATTACTAGCTTTAAATTGATCAATCATTGCGTAAATTCTCTAAAAGATTATATGAGTCTTCGATGCGTCATAACTTATCGACGTGAAGTATCATTTATACTCAATAAGTGTACAAAATGTTTCATACATTACTATGTCGTTGTATATCGGTAAACCTTGGTATGAGTTATCTATTGCACTTGTGCTCGTAAAGTAGATAGGACGGAAGCGGTGTTATCACTGTTACATAATTGTACCAATCAATCAGTGTTATCTACTGTGTTCTACAATGTCCTCAATAAACGATGGTATTTATAGCATTTTAACATATTAGCACACTTGGCTTTGCCACTGATGTTAATAATTTTTTCTTGATCACCATTTATTTTACCTAACTGGCTTACAGTCCATTCAATATTTTGTCATCAATAAAATAACTATCATTTTTCTTATGTTTCTTTGTATGCTAGATAGTTTAGATACAATGAAATATTTTAATATTGAAGTAATTTATTACGTAACGTACGCGTATTGTATCAAGAATCTATAGGATTTTGGAAAAGAAATTCAAGAATGCCTCCCTAGTTCTTAATGTCTATAAAAATCTGAAATTCAGTATCTTTATTATACTGACCATAGACTAATCTCAGAGGAATCAGCTTGTCCCAATAATTTACCTCACCATTATAAATAAAAAAAATTAAAGCTTTAAACATTTTTACCTGTAGTCCATCTTCCCTTTGTTCTCTCACAGCCCTCTCCAAATCCCTCATCTTCTCTGCCATGACGCATTTCGAAGTTTTCCTTACACTACGTCTAACTGGAAAGTACTCCGTAAGCTTATGATTTGTGGTACCATTAACAGTTTTGGGTTCTACTTTGACAGTCTTTTCGATTGGCGGTGGGGATGGAGGAAGTTCTGCTTTAGGGCTTTTCAGTTCTTCTTTGAAGTACTCAGTGAGTTTATGGCTCTCAGAGGCCCGGGCGGCGGCTCTCGCGGCCCGAGACCTCATGCTATTCCCATTTGTCATATTTGTTATGCTACCGTTACTAGTCTTCAATGGCTTGGACTTAAGTTCGATCTTCTTAAGAGCTGGTTCCACCGTCAAATCCTCATTTTCAGTCTTAACTGGAGACGCTGCTATAATTCTATAATAAACAAACTTTAGTTACAATTAATTGCATATTTAAATTCTTAATATTTCACAATGCTACTTTTGGAAAGATTTCTGTCCTCACACATAGAAGCACATATGTAGTCAACCTCCGAGAAGGACTTCAATGATATCTAAGATATTAGATATACATGGGTGGCGGTTACCACTTATTATTAGAATTACATACTTATCAAGTAGTTTTATATTTATACTATAAATAAAATTATACTATAAATTATAGTAATAATGAATCATACATCTCAATTATTATTATTAACCAAAATATTAACAACCTGCGTTTTCTATAATTGCGAGTAGGTCTGACAGTCTTCTCTTCACACAGCTCAATACGATGTGGAGTTTTCACACCCTCTTGGGCAGACATCAAATTATTCACTGGAAATATGAAAAGTAAATATTAAAATAACATATAATGCAATGATACTAATATTTTTACAAATATGGTTGAAGGAAATGTTAATAGTTTTATTTTTAATGGGCATGATGATGATGGCAAATTTTAAAATATCCTAGTGAAATGTAGGTATGCACCAAATACTTCCGAAAAATACTATATCTCAGTAACAATCAACGTTTCTAAAGTAATTTATGGCATTTTTCCTACCTACTTTAACTGGGTGGTATGGTGTCCACTTTTGATGTTACTCTTCAATTCTTAGTGAAGAAAATAAGCAAAATATTCTGTGAATATAATAATAAATTCTTGCATTGTTAAACTGCAATATTAGCTGAGGCTTGACATCAATCACTCTGGTGTCTGGTGTCACTCAGTTAATATGGACAATAGCAGCATTTTATACCTTTGTTTTTTCGAAAATATTAATCATTTGAATAAGTGGGAATCTTTCAAACTTTTATTTTTATCTTATATTAAGGTGTACAAATATAAGGATGGAAACACATTGATGAAACAGATTTGCAAATAATGAAATGTATGATTTGATCTACCAATGAGTATTGTAGACTGACCTGGGCGCTTATTCTTGAATATAATTCCAATAAATCGGAATTGGAATTGGCAAGATAGACGACATTTCATATACTTCAATCCAGCACTAGCACCAACATGTGTACGGGGTGAAACAGCTATTAAATGAACAGTGCCGGCAATATTGTTTTAGTTCACTTTAAAACTGCTGTTAAAGTAAAAAATGTTGGATCCAAGTATACAAAACATTGTCTATCTTGGCAATTCTGATTCTACTCTATTGGGATTATATTCAAAAAGTAAGGTGCCTGATTCATTATGGTTGGCAATGCAATAAATGATTATTATCTGATTGCATCATCGAAGTCATAGTCTCTTACAACTTATAATGACACTCGATTACAGATGATGCATTAACTTTAAACTTGAGGAAAATTAAGATAGTAATATTGTGCAATAGTGATAAGTGACAATTGAAATGAAATTTTGAGAATATATGTAACTTTTAAATCTCGAGTCGGGCCTCATATTTTTAAAGGAAATTTTAATAATATTAGCAGAAAAATATCTGCCGTGTCTCCTAGTATAGCATAAACTTAATAAGAAATGTTCAATATTACAGTTTTCTATAGCTGCATTGACTACAGCCAGAGCACTTTGTTAAGCATTCGCATATAACATGTAAGTATTGAACTAAATTTATATTTACTTTGTGTGCACCTAATACAGAAAGGTTTAATTTTGTAATGCAGTAATTTTTGCAGTAAATGATTTCCTCTTTTCTTTAAAATTAAATTTTAAGTAATAAAACTTCTAACAATATTATAAGGTGATTATTACATACTAAATTACTAAGTATAAGGCATTTAAACGTAGAATAAATTGACAAATGTTAATCATTTACAATGCCATGTGCACCACACATTATGTATGTATACTCAATAAGAAAAATATTATTTTAGTTAATTAACACTAAAGTGTAGATCACAATTATTTGCTACAATTAGCACATCTGTTATACTTGATCAAAAGCAGAATAATAATGAAAAATATAGGAGGTAGATATAACCTCACTTTATAAATATAAAAAAATCTATATGTACTTTGAATAATTAGTTGATGTGAAACATTTACTAATACCAATATTAAATTATTCACAGAGCATATTGTGATATTAAAAATTATACACTTTGTATGTACAGTGATGGAAATAAGAATTAAATAACATAAATAAAACAAAATGTATCTGAAAATAAGCCATACTTACAATACAAATATTTTAATGGTTTAGTCTGAATAAAACATGTCATCTTAACACTTAAAAGTAAGAAAAACACTTACAAAATCATTGTGCAGTCGGAAATCAAGCCGTTACAGAGAAATACAGAATGTATTGAGGGTATCTCCGGCGAACAAAGAAGTCATGATTTTACTGTCTCCTGACTGTTTATTTATGTAAATAGAATGGACATGCTCATACTAACCTCGCACCATCTCCACTTGAACTTGATAATTACGAATAAATAACTATTTAACACCATCTAACAAATAATTTATCAAAACTGACACAAACTACAGTAGGTATCTATTACCTACACACGATTACGAATGTTTTGTAATAGACCTTGTCATATTAGAAGAACAGAAAACAAGCGAAGAGTGCAAGAAACCATGTGATTTATTGGAACAGAGTCATTATCCAAATATTAATTAATTGTATAATTCACTTTTATTACAAACGTTGCGTTATTCACTCAAATATAACTTTATAAATCGGCTATAACATTGCTTTCTAAAATGTCAAAACTGATACTTCTCGCTTCGTAGAAAATGGACGCTATTCATTCAGTCAGTTTGAGCATTTTTATTTTACTTGTTGTATGAGCAATTTCGTTTTACGCAACATTTTTCATAACAAAATTATTAAATTGGAATTTTAAATGCAATGATAAATAATTTTGTAAGTTAATAGAAATATTTAAAGATATGATCTATATTTGTTTGATAATAAATGCAATTTTAATTTTAAAAGCGATGAATCACCAAATAAATTATAAATCACTGATTATTTATTTTGAACTCAAAGCCTGATATCAAAATATTTTTCTTCCTAAATAATATTTTAACATATATAATGTGATAATATATAAATACTCATAGTTTAAGGCTGTAAGATCACCTAATTATCTTAAGCAGTTTTCTTCTTAAGGTGGTCTCAAGGTCGAGTAAGCAAATTCATAGACAAAAGATATATAACGTGGACTATACACTTAAACACATAGATAACCTTAAAATAATTAAACCATAGAGTACTAAATCTTAATAAAAAGATTTAAATCTTAATAAATTCCACTAATCCTAATAAATACCACAAAATATTCAATCCCTGCCTTTACAGAAATTCAAAAGAAAAGTCAAACAGGTCCTGTGCCGTAAGGCTTTT
>DWNR01002432.1:0-13078 GCA_018250455.1 Polygonus leo
GTTTTAGGCCATAAAAATTCAACCCCTAAAAGGAGGGGTAGCGGGCGGAGCCGCGGGCACAGCTAGTATTAAATATAATATAACATAATTTAGATTTGACTGTTCTTTAATTATTATTTTCTTTTCAAGTGGTTTTAAAATTGAATGTAACTAAAGTTTCATATTGATTAGTGTAACTGATTCATCCGTATTAATAAATGTAATTATAAATAAATAAACTGATTCGGAAATTGGGGAAAATATGGTCTAAAATCAATTTATTTTAATTGTCCATTTACCATTTCTAAATCTATGTATGCACTTGATCCTTTTTTGATAAGATTTGTACTAAAAGACTAAAATTATATTGTTATAATGAAACACATTATTAGATGTGTTTATATATACTTCTTATGACAATGCTTCTGATAACAAACTTGCTTGAGGAGGAGTTTCAAATTACTTCAAATCAGTCAGTTCCAAATTACGTCAAAAAAAAATACATTTGTGGTTCACTCCAGGAATCTATGCGGTGTGCTGTGCTGAGGAGACTAATTTACTTCACTGAAATGACATACCTTTTTGGTAATTTTTATAGTACAAGAATATATTTTATTTACCCCAAAATTCTTTTGGTGACTATATAAAACAATGCTCACAAGTACACACCTTTTACCAAACACTTTAATTGCGATTTTACATCAAACAATTAATAACAATATTAAACACAACACACTTCCACACGTCTTTGATTGTTTACTACACTATGAACTGATATTAATCAATCAATCGTCGGATCGATTATCGGAATCGAATAATTCGCTCGGAATCGTTGGCCGCAATCGTTTCGCGCGATGCCTTGCTAGTTTCACGATCGAGTGCCCTACTGAGCGATGCCAAACACAACACTAGTGTATTATTAACACAATGTCGTAACTTGTAAGTAGGTACGGTGACATCATTAATGAACAAAATTCATACACGAACAATCTCGCGGTCAAGGCCGTAGGGCATCTTATTGCAATCCTAGTACAGAAAGGGATGATAGAATAAAAATATATCGAGACTAAAATGACGTAGCCTTTAAATATAGCCTAGGATATCATGTATTGATCTGAAACAGATGGCACGAGGGACGCCGAACACAATTAAAGTGACTAAAACGAACCCAGAATGTCGTGGCATGACAGCATCATCGTATTTAGGCTGAATAAAAGAAATATATAGTTGTGACTAGTTTAAAACAGTTGATGATCTATGCACCAGTTTGCAATAGCAATGAATATGTAATATGTACTTATTTTTATCGAGCTGACGTAAGAACAATTGTGGATTCTAGTTTTGTTTACATTGAGATAATGAACACGGCGAAAGTGAGGATTATTAAAATCGCGGGGGAATAAAACCAACACTTTCTAGTTAGCACAAAACATAAGACAAATCAAAGTGGTCTCTACCTCACTATATATTCATGCAATTCATGATAAAATACTATACGAATTATATAAATCCCCCATTCAGTTGCTGAATCTCTTTCATTCCATTAGCGATATGCTGTCTTCAAACGGCTCAAAATATACCAGATATCCAAGAATGAAGGCAACATATGCATGCGGACGTAGCGAGTCCAAGAATAGGAGCAACTGAAGGCGAATACTTGTACCATTTTGAAACAGATCGCGACAATGTCTTACAAAGTTGGATATTTTACTAGGGAATGTGATTGTAAGTCACGAACTAAAAGTAAAAACAGATGTGGATTATTTACAATGGAACTTACCCGTAATCCTTCCTCCATTGCTTCCAGACTCTCGTTTGGCAGGTCTGAGAGATTCGCTTGAACTATCCTGATCTCCTCGAGTAGTGTTTCAATATCATTAGATAAATCATCCTGAGAACACATTTCTTTATTAGCCACACGCTACGTCAGTTGATAGCGACGTGGAACTGCGAGATGCGAAAATAGCTTCAATTCGATTTGACAAATGGGATTTACATTTAGCTGCATGATTTACGATTCTGTTCTCATCGACCGAAATCAAGAACGTTTCATTTGTGAACCCAACCACTGATGGTTTATGTATAAAGCTTTGAGTTTCTGAGAACATATACAATATACGTATGAACGCAACATAATAAATAGCATTCGAAGCGGAGGTAACGTAAAGTCGTAATGTACTGAACAAAATACGTTTTACAAAATGTACACGCAACATTGTGGTGATTGACAAATTAACGTATAATAATAGATCCACGACCACAAGTTTAATGTTGAATTGAATGTCCCTAGCTTTTGTATTATTTATTTCGCAGTCTCAGAATTCCACGACGTAAAGTCCAAATTGAAAACCCAAATGCATGGACTGATGGCCAAATATATAAATACAAAAAAGGAAAATATGAAATAAAACATTTTTTTTTTCACAATCATTATACCAAACAATAAAATATGGTATAGTAATATTCAGAATTAATTTATATTTTTGGCCTTAAGTTAGCAACACAATAAACAACAACGAAAATTGCATACACATCCACTAGATTATGTTGGCATGACATGCTTGGTTTGGAGAATCGAATTGGTCATTCTGTTAAACATCGATAGGGCGTAACATCAGGGCTATACACTAACACAATGTGTTCCATATCAAGAAACCACACAACGTAAAAAGCTTGAACAGTGAAGCGTTATTATAATATAAATCAAGTAATAAATATATCAAAACTAGTCTTAAAGTTAGAAATTTGTTAAAATTAATACAAATCCTTTAACGCGTTATTGAGTAAGTAAAGCTCGTAATTAATATGATTTCACTTCAAAATAAATAGTACAAAAGATAACGTCGTATAAATTATAAGATTTGATTTCAGTATCGAAATTACCCTTAATTTTATAAATTATAATTAAATCATTTTAATTCATCATTTAATTTTAAATATTAATATTTTGTAAGTCGCGTGAATCTTTGTGCTTGCTTGTTGTATAGTTAGATGTTTGCTTATCGTCGTATGATTTCTCATTTGATACGGAACACACCGAAAAAATCTCAAATTACACATATTTAAGAACATCATTAATCACGGCAAATTACAGTAGTAAATACAGTCACAAATAATATTTTTATTGTTACTAGTGGTAACATTTCAACTTCAAACAAGGTCTACAGACGGAATCAAAAAGCATTCATATTTAACTAATAAATACGTGACTGACCTGAGCTAAATAATGGTAGCAGACATTTAAAGTCAGCCCTTTCCTTCATTGCGTCATTACTAAAGCCCAATTAAAGCATCTAAAAAAACTCCAATTAAAGCGTCAATACTGTCGTTCGTCTTGTAGCAGTCAAATTTTGGCAGCTTGAGTAAGGGTAACAAAAACGAACAAAGATATAGCGTAAATAAAACAAGAATTGCGCAAATAATTATTTTATTATAACAAAATTATTTAAAATTCAAGGTTTGTTTCGTTTTGTTATGGATGACTAGACATGACTAGATTTGTAGACACACGCTATACAAACACTACACAAACTAATTTGAAATGCTTCAACACTATTACGGCGTCCGTGCATGCCAAGTGGCGACTACAAGACGATCGGCAGATTTGGCGGACGACAACTTACGATACAAAGATTTGTAATCAGTGAAATTAAGAATTTTGTGAAAATATCATGCCAAACATAAAATATAAATTGTAAAATTGTACGATACGACGGTAGCACAGTCACCTTGGCGGTCGTCCGGGGTCCTTCCTCTTCGAACGGCTCCTGTGTGGGTCGGGGCAGGGTGACTGGTTCTGAGGGTGGGGCGGTTAGTATATCCTCCGGTATGTCGGTACCTAACCGCGGCGTGTCCTCGCTCAAAATACCAGTGATAGAGTCCGAAGGCGTTTCTAAACTTAAATAAGAACTTTGATCTTTCCAGCTACAAATTCCGCCGGGCAAGTCCATCGAAATGTAGTTAGAATCGAAAGGCGAATCGCAAGGACCTCTGGATGCGTTTTCGTCGGTATCAGAAGAATGACCCGAGCCACCGTTTCGATCCCTGTCCTTATCGTTTTCGTCTTTAATTTCGATGTCAGTGTTAGTAATGTTTGGTGTTTTTGATTTATTAGCCAAAAGAAGAAAGTATTGACATTCCGCATCGTGGTATAAATACTTCTCAGGCCAAAATGAGGTGTCTTTAAAAAGATTTTCCACTACGTTAACGTCCTTTACTGTAGGAAGTTCTACTTTTATGCTAGATTCAGGTTTTATTTCGATAGACGTTTTTGGTTCGTCTTCGACGACAATGTTTTCTAAAGAAATAGGTTTCGATTTTTGTTCAATTAATACTTTTTCCGCGTCGTCCGTAACGAATTTATCAGTCCAAAAGTTTTTAGCATTTATGTTTGATATATTGTTAGTAGGAGAAGAAATGTTAGCCTGTTGAGAGTCAGATGTTTCAGTATGTTTTGTCACTTTTTCCTTCACTGATACTTGTGTAATATGTGTTACTTGTGTAGTTATGATATTTTCTGTCGGTAAATCTACCACCTCCGAAATATTTTTGTCTATTTCGTGTTTCTCTTCACTTCTATCTTCCGTGATGTCAATTTGTTTTTTCTCTTCATATTGTTTATCTAATTCCGGTTTAATTTCTGTTAATATATCTTCAGGATCAGGGGAAGCAAACGAGGGCGTAATGCTTTCCAATACTTCATCATGGTGCTCATCTAAAGATGCATTGGTTTCAATTAACTCGATGGGTATGTCATCACTCATGGCTGAATTATCATTTTCAGGTAATAGCATCTCTTCAATTTCTCTCTGCAAATCAGCCATTTTACTTTCTAAAGATTGTTCTTCTGTTATTTTTTGATCAGATGTAGAGCTACTCACCTGATTCTCAAATGAAAGTATTTCCTCTTTTAAAAATTCTTCAACCGTCACTTTTTGGTCAGTGTTAATGTTACTTGCATCTGAGAGGTTAGAAGTATTAATATCCATAATTTTATCTACTTGACTATCTTCAGTGACGTCCTCCTGCAATTTATTTTCAGATTGTTGTTCTACTTCTACACAAATAGTTTCATTTAAATTACTTAAATCGTCAATTAAATTAGGATCAATTTTCCAAAATTGAGCTTCAGAATAAACTCTGTCTTTAACAGGAGTTTGTAGTGATTCTGGTGTGGATATTGGAGTATCAATATGTTTTGAAGGCCTGAATTCGGCTTGTTTAGCAAATGTTTCTTGCTCGGATGATGTAGCTTCTACTGGAGAACAAGTGTCGGTTGTTTCATTAAATTGTGTTTCAAGTTTTTTATCTTTTTTCTTTTTTCTATTCTTCTTCTTATGTTCAACAGTATCTGCCGGTATATCCTCAGATTCAAGTTTTTCTTCACTTTCCTTAACGATGTCTGTTACATTTCTTTGTTCATTAGGTTTAGGAATATCTTTAGTTTCTTTTGATTTCGAAGATCGTTTTCTCTTGTCTTTCTTTATCGGTTGTTTTTCTTCATCAGAAGTGCTTGGAGCCAACTGTGTTGTTTTGGGTTTTATCTCCTTTTCTTTAGATTTTGTAGCACGACTTTTCCTTCCCTTTATTTTAGTTTGTGTTTCTTCATCTGACGGACTACTTTGTATTGATTCAGCATCATCTGGTTTTAACGTACTTGTAAGAGCGTCAAATCTATTTTCAGATCTATCACGCAAATCGGTCTTTTGTGGCACTTTGGATACGGAAACTGAACGATTGTCTCTTGACCTCGATCTAGATCTTCTACTTCTTTCAACTGTTATAAAACCTTCAGAATCTATTACAACCTCAGGTTTGTGATGGTCACCGTCAGATTCATCTACTAAAATGACCGGTGGTTTAGTTTGAGTTTGTATGTGCTCTATATGATGTACTTCTATTTTTGGTGCTCTATCGGGCGAAGGTCTGTTACTTGCCACAATTTTTGCCCATGAGTGGTGTTGTTCACTGTCCTCTTGTACGATATTTTCAACTATCGAAATCGGAATAGTTTGAGTTATCTCTTCAGGTAGTTCTTGCACAGGTTTGTTTTGTTCATCTGTCGCAGGTAAGTTGCATATTTCCGTATGTTCAGTTAACAACCCTTCCGCCACAACTTCTGCATATGATTTACCTTCTTCAGCCATTTTTATCCATACGTTACTAGTTTCAGGAACGATTACAGGAGTTTCATCACTATGAACAACTTTAGTTATTTCTGTTGCTCGTGTGACGTTTGAATCTTTTTTATCTTCCTTCTTTTTCTTTTTCTTCTGGCGTTTTGATTTAGATTCAACAATTTCTTCCTGTACTGAATCGCTGATATCAACTGCTGGAGGTTCTATAGTATCACGTTTATCTTTTGTAGACATTTCTATGGGTTCTTCTTTACCTTCATTGGTAAATAACATAGTGGATGGTGGCGGTGACGAGGTATCTACAGTTATATTTTGTGTTGTTACAACTTCCTGCGTAAGTTGCGCAGGTTCAGATTTATCTACAGATACAGTTTGCTCAGTGTCTATATTGGTGAATTGGGTGTCACACTTATTGCTCTCAACAGTTTGATACATGTAAGAGGGTGTAAATTCAGGTGCATCAGCTGACAAATTAGAATACAGAACAGTGTTCGTAAAGGAAGGTTTAAATTCAGGGATGGAGTCTATTTCAGGAAGGAGATCATGCAAACTGTGTATAGGAGATTTTTCGGGACGAGTAGCATTGGTTTCAGTTTCAGGGGTTTCAATTATAGTCGAGGCTATTTGTTGTAAGTTATCCGAATCTTTTGACGTTACTAGAGATAGATCCGTACTTGTGTGATCACCAGGAAGGTCACGCGTATCGATTGTTTGGGAAATAATAGTTTTTGATTCCGATTTAGTCAATGATGCCGAGATATATTCAGGCTCTTGCGGCGTTTCGGGACCAGCTCGTAGCTCTACTTTTCGATCGGGAGATGATAATTTTGTAGTTAGATTAGGTGATGGCCCCGGTTGTACGTTTTCTGCTGGATCAGTCGATGACTTCTCTGTAGGAACAGTATCATCTAAAGCAAGAGTTTTGAGTTGGGTTGTTTCTTTTAGTACCTCCATAGATGTTTCACATTCATGGCTTTCAATATCAAATGACTCAGTTTCATCGGGTATTTTTACGTCCTCAATCGTTTCTTCTATTAATTTTATTGCATCTTCAACAAGCTCGAATGTACTACATTCACTTAAAGTAACCTTTTTATCTTCATTCTCCGTGTGAGAAGACAATTCTTTACTAATTGTAATGTTTTCAAAAGGTTCGGTATCATCAATTACATCTTCTATAACGACAAAGTCTTTCATCTCATCATCAGATATTGGCTGGGCATCTTTGTCGGGCTGCACGATGGGTTTGGTAGATTCGAAGTTAGTTGGATCGTTGACATTACCAAAAACCACAGGCACGAATGACACGTCTGCGTCTTCAATTATAATAGAATCGACATCGAATGCCGGTTCATATTCGTGTTCTGCCTTATTTTCGGGAAGCTTATCAATTTCTTGTAGCGATGAATCTACTAAACGTTCATTATGTATAAAATCAATTGTCTTTGCAACTGGAGACTTGTCAAGTGAAACTTTAATGAGACTTGAATCTTTGCCGGTGGCTACGGTAATTAAAACTTTATCTTCAGACGTAACTTCCTGTTTAGAGTCTGCGTTATTTCCTACAGGTGTTGTTTCTTGAATTACTAAAGCAGATATACTTCGAGATATTTTAGTTGGTTCAGTTACTTCACAAGGCACATCGGAAAGAATATCAGGTTGTGGTTTTTCCGACGAAACAATATTATCTTTTGTAAGTATATCAGCTTTGTCAACAACGTCATGGCTTTCATTTATAAATTCCTTTACAGGGATTTCAGGATTGTCGTGACTTATCAATTTTTGGTCCTCTTTGGGAGTTTTCTCTAATGCTATGACTTCCGTTATTGATTTCTGAATCATAGATGGTTCGTCTTTACTAACAACCTCGACAATGTTTACATTCCCTAAAGTTTCTTGGGTCTCTGCAACAATATTTTCAATTTCTTGAACATTATCCCGGGACTTCTTGGACAAAATAACTGCAAGTGTGTGTTCCGCATCTTGTATTTCGTGATAACTGTGACGCAGTGGAATAAATTTAGCATTTGTAGGTTTCGTGGCTGTAGGTAGAGAACTGTTTACAGCATCATCTGCTACGGAATTTAACGATGTTTCAACAGGTTTCTGAAGTGAATCTTTAGAATCTGTAATTTGTTCTTTGTTAAGTGGTTCAATAGATTTTTGGCAAGATTCTTGATGAATAATAGTACGATCAGATGTCTCGTCTTCCACATTTACTGTATTTCCTTGGTCTGGATTTACTTGAGATACATGTGACATTACCAATAAGAATTCAGAGTCTCTCAATTCGTGGTAACTAAAACGTGGTACTTCATATGATCCATGCCGATTTTGTATTCTAGATTCATTACGAACTGCCTGAACATTCTCTATAATCTCTTCAGGTCTTATAATATCTGTAACTGATTCTAAGCGTGTACTAATGTTATCAGATTCTTCTGGTTTGTCTTCTACTATAACGTCCCTGCCAGGTGAGGGTTCCATACTATGTTCTCTTGATTTCGTTAAAATAGACGCTAATATCGCTTCAGAATCAGCTATCATCGAATAATTATACTTAGGTTGTTCGAAAACTGAATTGGGTGCATTTGTATCCATAACTTCTGTGTTTTGTGAAGGAACAATTTCATCGATATTTTGAGTTTCAATGAGTACTTTTTCGTTAATTTTCTCAGAAATATTAGTAGAATCCTGTGTATCAGACCTAAATGAGGCTAGAAGATTTTCAGAATCATTTAATTCATGATAGTTGTAACGGGGCCGCTCTTGTGTTAGTAGTTCACGTTCGGTTACCGAAATTACATTGTCTGGCTGGGTTTCAATATTGGATAAAATTGGGCCAGTATTTATGACTATCTCTAAGTAAGTAGTCGGCGCAGGCTGTATAGGCATTTGTATGATATCCGTTTTGGATGTCTCCTCAACTATCAATGTATTATCATCGAGATCAGAATCAGATTTAATCTGAGAAATGTCTGAAATATCTTGCATAGTTTGAACGTCTTCAGGTCTTAACACGGCTTCTTTACTTTTTGTTATGACCGAGGGAAACAGGTTTTCAGCATCATGTAACTCATGATAGGAAAATCTGGGTGGGTTTTCAATCGCAATTGACCCTGGACCCGATTCACATTCAGTCACATTTTCGGCAGTTAAGACAATTTCATCCAAATTTTGAGGTTGCTCATTAGTGTCTCTAACTGGTTTAACTTCATCAGTTACAGTGTTGATTTGTTGAATATTATCATCAGCTTGAGTACTCGAAGTCTCTGTTTGTTCTAATTTTACTGACTCTTCCCGTTCTACGGATGAGGATTTAACGCGTTCGTTGACAATGAATTTATAGTAGTCATAATCTAATTGATGTAAATCTAGATTAATTGAATACGTTTTAAATTCATTTTCAAGTTCTTTGTATGGGATATTAGATTGCTTTTGTACGGGTGTCCGTTTGCGGTCTTGAACAGAACCGAAGATAGCTTGTTCCAAAATGTCTTCGATATATTCTTCTTGGCTTCTCTCATTGTCAGTTGTCCCTATTTTTTTCTTTTCGTCAGTATCTTCGACTGTTTGTTCCTCAACTGACAGCTTATCTTCCTTAACCGTTCGCGGTATTATTATTTGTTCCGATTGTTCAGATAAAAGAACATTTTCTGTTTGTTGGGGCGTCGATAAGTCTTTGATGATTTCAAAAGATTCGAGTATAGCACCTTTAGATATAAGTTCTTGTGCAACAGCTTCTTCCTTTGCAACTTTTACATCTGATAATACATCAGTTACAGATAAAACATTTTCAGTAGTATCTGTTTCAAGATTCGCGTTAACAGTCAGGTTTTGTTCAAAAGTCACATCTTCTGTTGGTTTTATAATATTAGACAATTTGTGGTCTAAATGTGTACGGGTTTCAGTATCACGGGTTTCAAATGTAGAGTCCATTTTTGCAACTTCTGGAACGATATTTGCCATATCAACTGTTGTATGTTCTATCAACAACTCATCCGTATTTTTATTTATCGACTCTTCACTTATATCGAAGGTCTTTTGATCAATAACTTTGTTATCAACAATTATTTCAGTATCACAAGTGACATTCTCTGTAGGTGTCGTTTCCTCCAATGAATTGCTTTTGCTACGGAATACTTTCACAGTTCTTATAGGAGGTAATTTTTTCACTTCATGTGTAATTAAATATATAGTTCTTGTTTCAACGTCTGTGTTAGTGGAATCAGTTCCTGTGGCATCGTCTACAACAGTATTATCAACATTATCGTCTTTGTGAGGTTCTGTGGCAAAGAATTTATCATTGTTGTTTTGCTCTGTAGATATACTTGATATATTCATTGAATCACTTGTTTCTGCCACTAACCTGTCGGCAACTTCTACAGCGTCAATCTTAGATTTTAATGTCTGTTCCTTTTTCTTTTCTAGTGTGCTGATTTTCTTTTCTTCTTGTATTAAATTTAAAGTTTCATCGAGTATAGTAACCTCAGTAGCAATTTCGCCTGGATCAACAAATGATTCTTCAAAATCAGGCCTGACAATCGGTTCAAGAACAGACTCAGGAATACCTTCTTCCTCTGCCATTAGAGTGTTCCAATCCATGGTAATCAAATTCTTTTCGATAACATTATCACTCATAGAAGTTTTTTCTGTCGTTACTTCATTGATCTTATTTGCTGATTCCTTCTCATCTTTCTCAACTTCTTTTTCTTTCGGAATATATTCTTCTTGTTTTATAATTTTCGTAACAATATCTGATTCAACCTTAGATTTCTTATTCTTGGACTTCTTCTTTGTTTTTAATTCTTTAAATAGATTATCGTCCGTTACTATTTCCGTGTCTTGAATCTGCTCTATAGACGAAGATTCCGGTATTTCAGGAATGTCTTTATCTTGTGACTCTTGAACATTTATTACACATTCAATTTTCTTTTGTTTACGTTTTTTCTTGTTTTCTTTACTTTCGCTTACGACTTCGATTTCAGCATCTATTTCAATTTTTTCTTTACATTCCATTTCGGAAGATTTACTTTCTTTTTCATTTATTGGAGATTTATTAATGTCAGAATGTTTTGATTTCTTAGATCCTTCTTTTTTCTGAGAAGTTTCTACCATTTGACTTTCTACATTTGGTACCAATATTGAAGGTTCAACCTGCTTAGCCTCTTCTTCGGTAGTTCGCAATAAATCTATAGTTTCCGAGTTAGCAAGTTCTGGCGCTTTATCTTGTTTCTTTTTCTTTTTTTTCTTGTTCTTTATTGTCAATGCATAATCGTCTTCAACAGGTAAGTCCATTGTTGGAATTTCTTTACATTGAATATCTGTGGCTTTAATTTCAGTAGTATCCTCGGTACTACGATCACCAGGTACGATTTCATCGATTTCTTTATTCTTTTCTACAGAGGAATCTAATTCGAAACTCTTTGAAAGTTGTTCGGAACCTGGTTTTTTAGCGTCACATCTTTTCTCGCGTTCTGATTGCATTCTTTCATTTTGTAAAAAGTCAATACTACTAGGCTTTTGTACCCTTTCATCTAGAAGAGTTTTATTTAAATCGCTAATAGGTGTTGTTGCAGATTGCAACGTTATAATTAATCTTGTTTCATCAATAGATGACTCGGGGCCCTCTTTGTGAGATGTCAAAGGTACGTCTTCAAGTTGTTTAACAGATTTATCTTCTATCACAGATGAATCTGTAGGTAATGCTGTTTTTGTTATGTTTTCCATTTTAGATTCCTTTTGTCCCTTTTTTTTCTTGTGTTTAGTTGTAATTTCCTTTTCCGATGATTTTAGATCTGTTACTTGTACACTAGATGTGTCAATAGTAATAATATCGGCAGAATTATCTTTATTTCCATCGCGAGTTTCTTTGAATCGTTTCTTCTTTTGTTTATCAGATTCCTCTATTTCTTTAAGTGCCTTTTCTATCTCATCTACACTTTCTACTTTAGTTTTCTTAGACTTGTTTTTCTTTTTAGTTTTTTTCTGTTCAACGCTCGGCGATTGACGTTCCGTAAGCGTGTTCTGCTTCATAGTAGTTTCAGTTACAGTCTCAATAACTGTGGCACTGTGATGAATTTTTTTTGCGATCTCAACATTTTTATTTTCGCTAGAAAAAGGTACAGATACTGGGACAGCATCGTCTACTTGAAGAGGCTCATTATCTTCAAAATCTTGAACCTCAATTACTCTTTTTGGTGCTTTCTTTTTCTTCATTGTTTGATCATGTGTTCGCGTCGGGCGCTTCTCAGGCGCTCGTCTCTGCCGTGGCATATCTCTAGAACGGCTCCGTTGCGACGGGCGTTCTGGCCTGTCAATTCTTTCTGGCTTAAGCACCGATGGCTCCCTTGAACGTATTTTGGATTCGTACTGAATCGGCGGAGACTTCTCAACTTCAACTACTATTTCCTTGACCATTTCTACGTGTGCCACCTGTGGTTTTGGTAACGACGTGATATTCTGAGCTTTCGCCTGCTTGCGTAAGCCAAGTGCTAGTATTTCAGCATAAGACATTTCTTGAGAGCGACCACGTGTCGCCGAGCTCGGCGACCTCTCCCGTCCTTCGAAGGACTGCATTTCTCCCTCGACTCGAACGGGGACTCCGTCGAAGGGAGTCGGAACTCGGTAATTGGACTCAATAGAGCCAGGTTCAATGTCAGCCGACACTCCGTGCACGACCTCAATGTCCACCTCACTCTGAAACTCCGTGGTAGTCGGAATCGTCTCACACTCGGACGCGTCCCGCGGGTCGGGATCATAGAAAACGTCGGCGTCGCCGACATACGCGACACTTTCACTAACACCGTACACGGTCTCACTGTACACCGGCACATCGATCGGTTCGGACGCGTCATCGATTCTAACACTGGGCACTTGCACGTAATCACCGGGGGACACATCATCGTCGGCGAGCCCGGGGGGCGAGTCTTCCCGATCGAGCGGCTCACGGAGCGTTCTGT
>DWNR01002433.1:0-13077 GCA_018250455.1 Polygonus leo
CACTCATAATATATTATCATATTATATAGAATTAATAATATGTTCAAAATGTGAAGATAAAAATTGGCTTCAATTCGGACCAAAATTTACTTTGGTAGACGATCGTGAGTGTGACGTTAATGACGTCTATTAGAATTGTTTAAAAGTGAGAGCAAATTATGTTCCTTAGTATTGCGATAAAAACAGAATATGTCATTAAAATCATCGTGGAACACGTTCGGCACACAATTTAACCATAATTTACTAAAGAGGCATTATATCTATTGTATAAATTTATTGTATGATAGCATCTACACGTTTGCAAACATATAAACTGAGTATATACTGAAAATAGTATCATGAAAGTGGGTAGTAGTAAGAAGGTTTTACATCTGAGCGTAAAACCCACTTACATAAACGCGGATCTCTCCGTATGTTGTATACAATACAGACCCACTCAGAACTAAAGCAATGCGGGAAAATAATATAACATGAATCCAGTGTTTTGATTGTATTTGATCGGAGCTTTATATAGAGTATCATCAGGAAATTGAGATTGTCTTTTCTTTGTCCGATACAGACTTAAATAAAACAAAGGCATAATATCCAATTTCTATGTATATCTTGTCTACAATCAAAATACTAAATCATTCTTTAGAGAAATAACAAAGAAATCTAAACAAATAAGTTCAAGTGCGTTGGAAATAGAGGCTACTTAGTTCACGTTAGCGCTTGTGGTATACAAATGTAAAAGATTATATGGAAAAATAACATTGCTTTATGAGCGATACCATTTTTAAAGGCTTAAAGTAACATTTAAAAAGTGGCCGTAAGCTGTAGAGCCCACTTACTAAACGCGGCTCTTTGTATAGTGTACAAATTCGAAATGGTAGCGAAAAATATAGTTACTAAGTTTAATATTATGATAGTATCTTCACGTTTTCAGACTTAAACTGAGTAGGTACTGAAAATAGTATCATGAAAGTGGGTTGTAGTAAGAAGGTTTTACATCTGAGCGTAAAACCCACTTACATAAACGCGGATCTCTCCATATGTTGTATAGAATACAGACCCACTCAGAAATAAAGCAATGCGGGAAAATAATATAACAATGAATCCAGTATTTTGATTGTATTTGATCAGAGCTTTATATAGAGTATCATCAGGAAATTGAGATTTTCTATTCTTTGTCCAATACGGACTTAAATAAAAAGATCATACTGGTAGGCACAATATCCGATTTCTACATGTATCTTCCCTTTAATCAAAGTACTAACATATTTCTATAGATAGAGAACAAGGAAAAATTAATGAAATTATACGTACCTACGAGTATATTAAAGGATTCTACAGTGTAATATTATATTGCCTTATTTTTAAAATAGTAATTTAAGATTTAAAATAAAATCATTTAGGATAGTATCTCTTGTAGAAACTTTGAAACTAAATACTGTTTTTAAAGTAAACAAAAAAAATAATAGTATAAAAAAATGCAAAAATAGAATCATCAAAATAATAATTTATTATTTTGATGATTGAATTTTGATGTATTGTAATCATGCCAATGTTAACAATACTTATTAACACTAGGTTTGATAAACCCATAAGAGGCTTTACGCGTTTCTAAAAATAACTTCAAAATTTAAACGTGGTGTCAAATTAGAATACCGTAGTCGAAAAATACTTGTCAGAGTGGTGTTGCTGTTTAGAGTTTCTAGTAAAAAAAATAATAACTGTATTTCTATAAAATAAAATGGGAATGGTAGAATGTAAAAGTAAGGAAGTAAAGGTAGAAATAATTAAAAAATGTAAACTTTGTATGCATATAATTTGTGAAAAGGAAACATAATTATGAACTTTTTTCTGTAATCCACTTTATTCTTTCTCTCAAATCCCTTTTGTGATATAACGTCTGTACTTCAAAGCGTGCCGGATCTTTTGTAAGAGGGAACTGATATCTGGGATACATTTTACTTTGTAGACAAAACAAAACTTTTTATTTGAGTTTCAACACAAACAAATAAGTGACACAAATCTTCGTTTGCTTTGTACTACGGCAACGGTTACATATTCACTTGGAAAAGGTTTGAACACTGTAGAGTAGATACAATTTTAAATTAAATTTAAGTACGAAATGTTTATTTTCGCATATTTTTTTTTTTTCAAATTCTCCGCAGACAACGTTAAGACAGTAGGGGAGACCGGGTACAAAAGTAACGGCGGGTCGAAAGTAACAAATGCTCTCTAGATTTATCCAATGGGCGAACACCGCTGCGCCGCCGTTAGGCGATAGCCGGGAGCGCCCCCCATAATTTCATTCAGTCGCCGCGTGCGCCACGGGCTGTTAGGCTGTGTGACAGGACACTACGTGTTTTCACAAATCAAAAGTAAGTTATTCGACATTTTTTTATTTAATATTTACGTAGTCTTAAAAGAATGATAGTAATCTGAATGTTTGGATATCTATTCTTGATTAGAGTGATTGTACATTGCTTAAATTCATTTTTGAGTAGCACTTTCCGTTTTAAGGTTATGTTACACGGTTTGCCAAAAATGTGGACGGGTATGAAAGTAACATAGCCCTGTGGGTACAAAAGTAACATGTTACTTTTGTCCCCGTATGATGTTTAATTATCAATCATATTTTTATGTGTGTCTTTACTTCAACAGAATGCCGCGACAACGCATAAGGACTACTGAGCGAGGAACTACCGACACGGAAGTGTATCGTAAAGCGGCTGAAGAGCATTTCAAAGATGGTGCAAAAATTAGAGGCCTGGCAAAAAAATATAATGTGTGCCATGTAACATTATATAGATATATAAAAAAAGTAAAAGCAGGAAATACTAGCGCAGTTGTGGGCTACCGTTGCGTCAACCGAGTTTTTACTAATAACGAGGAAAGTAATCTAAGCGACTATTTAATCGAGTGTTCTGCAGTTTATTTTGGATTATCTCCATCTGAAGTACGTAAACTAGCATACGAGTTAGCGATTAAAAATGGAAAAACATTTCCTGAAAAGTGGCACGATAGTCAAATGGCGGGTAAGGAATGGTTGACAGGTTTTTAAAACGGCACCCGAGCTTGTCCTTAAGATGTCCTCAAGCAACAAGTCTGTCACGTGCTTCAAGTTTTAACGAGCATAATGTGAGTAAATTTTTTGATAATCTTGCTGAGGTAATGGATAGGTACCAATTTGAGCCAAAAGATATCTGGAATATGGACGAGACAGGGGTAACCACTGTCCAAAAACCTAGCAAAATTGTAGCTCAAAAAGGAATTAAGCAAGTAGGTGCAGTAACCTCAGCAGAGCGTGGAAGATTAGTAACTGTTGCTGTTGCCATTAATGCTCAAGGAGGACACATTCCGCCTTTTTTCGTATTCCCGCTGAAACGATTCCAAGACCATATGATACGTAAGGGTCCTGTTGGTTGTGCTGGAGCTGGCAATGCTAGTGGGTGGATGCAGGATGCAGAATTTTTACTGTTTCTACAACATTTTAAAAGACAAGTCAAGCCCACAGTTGATCAAAAATGTTTGTTACTGCTCGACAACCATGCATCACATATATCTATTCAAGCTCTAGACTTTTGTAAAGAAAATGGAATAGTACTGCTATCGTTTCCACCCCATTGCACGCACAAACTACAGCCTTTGGATAGAACAGTATTTGGGCCATTTAAGAAAATGATAAACACTGCTACAGACAACTGGATGCGAAATCATCCTGGGCGAACAATGACTATTCATTACATTCCTGGTATTATTAAAGAAGCATTCTTTAAATATATATTTTTTATAAATTAAAATACAGAAGTTTATTTGTGTTATGTTATGTTATGTGTTAAATCTTGAGATAATTAAATTTGCTGATTTGCCATGTATAATATTGTATTCATTACCAACCCCTATGTCTTGTTACTTTCGACCCACAACGTGTTACTTTCGACCTGCCTACGTGGTCGAAAGTAACAACTAACGACTTTTTTAAAATTTCTGTTATTCCTATAAACACCCACCATAATATAATAAAACGAGTTACTAGTCTAAAGAACATAAACTGAATTTATATATGGTTATATTAATTTAATGACAACAGGAACACCCAGCCAGAAATCGAGGTAAAAGTACAAAGTGTTACTTTTGTACCCGGTCTCCCCTAAGCACAATAATAAATGGTTATTAGAAATAAACAAAATAAACATTCCTTAAACATACAAATTTCAGTATGAAAACGTATGTAAGTGAATTCGTTTTATTTTTATCTACAACAAGTGGTTTTGATAAATGAACATTATTTTTTTCTGAATATACTAGATGATGTTATATACTCCATTTTTAAATCTTGTCCTAGGACGTGTAAATAGTAATGTATATAAAATGATGATACTTGCTTTATTTTTCACATGAATACTAGAAATTTGATACTAATGAAAATAAAGCTGCAAAGAACTTGCAAAATGAGAAGGATTGTAATTTTTTTTAATCATATATGTATGTATGCATATACTATATATGTATGTATGTGTAAATATACGAGAAAAGAGCTTATTAATTATCTACTTGAAAATACTGCGAACAAAATAAATCTTATGCATCAATGCAGTTGACTTAAAATAAATGGGAACATACAGAGTAATTTTCGTTGATATAATTGATAGGTTTTCATTAAAAATGATGTATGATACGGAATGCAGGTTTTCGGGAGTTGCGAATTTATGGATGCATTCGACATGATGTGTACAATATACATCAGCGCATGTCAACAATATGTAACATGTCTTACTGTAAACGAGAAACGATTAATTCACACCTATATATCACCTTTACCAGTTTCCAATAATGTATGGACTGGAAACTGGCAAATTCCCGCTTAGCGGTAAAGTTACTTTATTATGGAAAAGGAATCTTAACTAGATAACGCTTTAAAAGTACGCCTTAACATTGAATTGTTAAGTTACAACTGGCTGGAGAGAAATGGCTGTAGTGACAAGGAATAAGTTTAAGTAGTAAAGTGATAAAGTTACACATATACCTACATTGCTATAATTGGAATAATAATTTGTTTAAATATAATATAACCTGTGTTCGATTCCAGTGTAAAAGATGTTTTGCCATTCCGTTTGATGTCCCCAATAAAATCCGCGCAAATCAATTTAATAGCATCCAATCATTTTGCTAGCACCGGTTGACGGAGTGTAAATAAGATAAAAATAAATACAAAAAATACTTTTGTGTGTTTTTTTATTATTATGCACTTTACTGACGAGGCGATAAATCTCAGGGATATCAACGCATCTGTGGTCAACCGCAGTTACAATTCAATCGTACTTAGGGATGAATACAAATGTCCAAAGGGTGATTACTTTCATCAGATGGACTACATGCTCGTTCACTACCTCTGTACGATAATAAAATGTAAACATTGATCGCACGTTTAAAATTACTGACTGACATTCAATTTCACTTAACTGTGTATTAGCTATATGCTTTAGCGAGAAAATTGTTAATTGATCCCGATTCTCTCGCCCGCAGTAACACAAATGCCTGTTATGTCAGGCTTATGCCGTGTGTCGACGGTTTAATCGCTCGTAACTGCAATTTCTGTGTGCAATTCTGCTGGAGGGCCATTTAAAAGCATTGAAGACCGGAATATCACCTGCTGCCCGAAATAACGTCTAAAATCCGCTGCAATGCTTTTCTAACTATGTGATTAAATGACAGTCTATAAGTTTCCTATAGTTTCGTATATGGAAACGCAATATACATAATTATATTCAAATGTTCTGATGTGATCGATTTTAATTACTGTCAAATTAATCGATCGATTCGCCTCATCCGGTGCAAAATTGCAAACCGGCAAATGATTTCGGATTAGATTTTTGTTACGAAATCGTTCTGAGTCTCGGTAATCGTGTATTTGACTTTATGTATAATTTTGTATATGACACCTGCAACTCAAGTCACAGCGTTTATAAGTACGAGTTATTTAAACATTAATATGTACTGATTTTACATTTATTACAAACATACCTCTGTGACATTGCGGTCTAACCAAAGAATGAAACAAAGAAGCGTCAAGCAAATACAAATTTTGTTTATAACCCGTCAAAAAATGACTAATAGTAGTAAATTACTAGCATTTACCTTTTACATCGGACATAATAATAGAATAATAGTTGGAGAAATAAATAGCTATTACGTTACAATAAAGCGTTAGTTAGCCTTTGTGGGCGGGCGTGCCTGCAGACTTCAATCAGGGGCAGGAAATGGAACCTAATTTACATTACAGTTGAACCTTTCTGCTAATGACACCTGCGTCGATCGTACTACATGCCATTTTCGAACTAAATGTTGGAAACAGTAAATGTGAGTTTTTAAAACAGTGTATTTAAGTTTAGTCCGTAAATGTTATGTTACATTTTTAGACTTTTTTCAGTGTCTTGTCCATCAAATCAATTTAAATTAATCTTACTAAGAGTAGTATTAAGTTAGGCATTAAATCCGCTTATTGTACGCACAATCAAAGAGTAAATAAATAAGTAAAAAAAAATGTTCGTTAGAAAGCATCAGGTCCCAAATCTGGTATGTATACGTAATATTATCATATCCTCATTTTACCCATGAACAAATATTGAGTTGGTAACACGAACACTTTTCAGAAATAAAGAGAAGGAAACATGTGCAGATATGTACGTAACGATATAAACCAACAGAGGAGTTGTATGATTTTTCTTTTTAGAATACCCGAGATAGTTTGTTCGGACGAAGCGAGAATGCGCATAATGCTCGCTGTACTTTACTGAACAAAGCTTGTTCTCAAACAACTGACTAATTCCATATAAATAAACTATGCGCTTTCAAAGGAACAACGACGAAAAATTATATGCATACAAATGTACATAAAAATAAATATAAACGATTATACATATATAATATAAAAGATTTATGGAAAATTACCATAAGATAAAATTCAACTTTATTTTTAACCTTTTCTTATTAAATCATATTAGTATTAAAATCGTTAATTGGTATAATCATTTGGCCTACCCCGTTAGGGATTTTGCGTCTGGCGATTAAATCTCCAGTGTCTGAGAGATAAGGAATTACAATAATATTTTTTTGATATGCAAACATAAAATTATCAAACATTAAATCCACAGATGAATTATAACACAACCTCCTTTTAACGCATTTAATAAGAAGTGATGAAATGTTAGCAGAAAGAATTTTAATAAATGCTGGTTTTATTCTTCAAGTCTTCTGTTTTAATAAGAACGCATTTTAATTAACATTTTTAAGCCCTTGCACGTTATTAATTATCTCATAGCAGACATTATTAAATATGAGTTTTTGAAAAAAAATCGTGCATCATGGACCTTTAAAATAAAGTTACGTAAGGAGAAATTTAACATTTATTTTGTTTGTTTTTGTTGTTAGGTCGTAGAAAAAACAAATATTCCTGGGACGTTAAAAATGAAACGAATGCTTCCACTACTTTGGTGACATGTTTGAGGTTATAAATCTGTATTAAAACATAGTGGGTTACCGTGTCTTACGTTTTTAGAATGTTTCCGCCACGTATCGTGATAAATGCAGAGGAACGCAGTTCAGAGTCGTTAGAGTGTGAAATTATATTCCCATATAATAATATAAAACTGAAAAGTTTGTTTGTTTGTTTGAACGCGCTAATCTTAGGAACTACTGTTTCGAATTGAAAAAATCTTTTGTGTTTAATGATTGATTCATTGAGGAAGGCTTTAGCCTATAATAACAACGAAAGTCACAGATAATTATACTATATAATAATGTAAAAATAATTTTTACTCCCACATGTGTGTTGTGTCAAAGTTAGTACTAGAAGTTTCAAGCTTTTTATTTTGATTTTCATCAAAGTATAATTTATAGTGATACGTATACATCTGATAAAGTATGTACGTCAGATCCTTTGTTCAGCGATGGAGTTTCTCCAGAGAATTAAAGATTATCCTGTTACAGAGGTGCGCGAATATATATTGCGACTCGTCCACGTTATTTAGAGACTTGCTAGGAAGGTTACTTCAAGTTTTAAGGTTAATTTCTATAGAAAACCTTTTATACAATGAAAACAGGAAAGCTTATGGATAGTCGATTTTAATAAGTATTTTTACCTATTCATAACGATATAAAAGTGAGATAAAACATTTGTAAATGTACATATTGAATTTACTTAAATGTGTACTAATTAGGGTTTTACAAAACACATCCTCCCACGGGTTCTTATTACATTAAACGCGAGTACATTGCACTGCCTTAAACTGTGAATGTTGTTACCGATAAGAGCATATTAAAATTATTCTTAGACATAATATTTAGTTTATCTGATCTTATTAAATATTCAAACCAATACCTCTTATCTGTTAACAAAATATCCGATATTCTATTCTGTTATATATTTTAAGGCATAAATATAAGTCAACATACATATAGAGTGACAATTATTGGGTAAGATTTGTTCCGGTAGTTCTGTATTATTATAAAGGGTGTTTTTTAAAGAACTTTGAATAATAATATAAGACAGAAATATTGTTGGAATTTATTATTATAATCTAGTAGATAATTTCCCGGCATTTATTTTTTAAATATATTTTTTATTTTTTAAATGTATTTGTACGGGTAAAATGAAGTTTATATACAGAATCTGTTTACTAATAAAGCAAAACGCAAATATTACGTAAATTATTAAACGATGTTCAATTTGCAAATCACATATGTAAATTCGTGGATTTCGGAAGCCAAATCGTACTTTTCAGGTAACGAATTTAACTTCAAAACTATATTTGCACTGTTATCAATTGTAAGTCCTGAGACGAACAATGGAGTTATGAGGCGGACAAAGCTGTTGTTAGTTTCTTACAACTTCGCTCGCTTTTGTACATTTTGTTCTGTTGTTGAACGCTTTTAGTTTACGGTGATACGACACGTGTTCAAAATATTTTCGCGTTGTAATATTCGTTCGAATATTTGGACAAAGTCTTCGTAATTCTCATACATTGAGCAAACAAATCCATATTTGTATATTGGAGTTGGGATATGTATTATTCCATCGTAGACAAAACACTTCGTAGTTCGATTGTAAGGGTAATATGGTACACCTTTTTTGTTTTATATGAGGCATTTCAAAGTCTTAAGGATCGAATTAATACGTGGCAGACTGGACTCCTGTCACATATAACATACATATACATCTTCGCGCCAAATCCCTAACGGCAGAGAGTATTAAGTGCCAAATGGCACGGTTCTGACATACTTGCCTTGAAAGAACCCGTGTAAACTGTCACATATAAGCTCCTTGTTATAGTATCATTGATTCATCTACGGCAGTAGTTTTACTATTTCAATTATAACGATAACTTACGATAACTGAGCCTACGAGTAAAGCTTTAAAATTAAAATGGTTTTCATGGCACATAAAATAGGTTTACTCCGCATTAAGAACGTATAATTATAATAAGCTGCGTGCGAGTGAAACTTGTATACAGATACAAGCAAAATATGGTATTATACCCAACTTTGTGTGGTTTTTTATATATGACTAGTAAACATACGGAGTTTTAGTAAAGTGTGTTGAGATAGAAAGAATTAACAAAGTGTATTTTTAACATAAAAGTTGTTCTTTGTTATTCGGCCTTAATACACAATATAATGGGTATTTCACGTGTCTAAAATTTAGAAAAAGTAATTACTTTTACGTTTTAAGAGTATTGTATCTGTGACAGAGGACGGATAGTGAACTCTAAGTAATAGGGTCGCCTCAGCACTTTTGGGATTTGAATCCTAAAAAGTAATCCTTGGTTGCGGTCGTAAAAAACAAAAAGAAAAAAATGGTTGTCTACACATATGTACTACGTATACACATCAGCGTGAGTCTCATTACACAATACATTTGCGGCCCGCCGTAGCATACACTTGGGCAAATATGAATGTCTTCGTAGCGCTACACTAAAATATAGAGCCGCACACTTTCAACTGAAAAGCAATGAACTTTTTGGTACAGACGAGATTTTAAGTGTGGTAGAAAAAGACATAAGTCGTTCAACCTTTTCATATTTTAATGAATATTATGCGGTTTTGGTAAAGCTCTTTGGTAAGCAAGATCTTTATTAAAAAAATATCACCAGAACAAAATAGGCAGGGCTTCTGTTTATGTGTTTAAGTCAGTTCATCAACTTTATTTTAAAAATGTGGAAATAATTTGCAACTATTTACTATTTAATTCACTATTAGTATCGTCAATATCAAGGCGTTATAATAAAATAATATATTTTAAAGTATTATAAGCATTAGGTCAAATGGAACTAATAATTCATAAATTTCACCTACCAGTTGTTTAGTTAAAGTTATTTTAAATGTACCTTAATGGCATAGGTGTGCATAGGTCGTGAATATTTGAAATTGCGACCGTGCAATGGCGTGTCGCTAACTGAAAGCGATGACGCAAAATCATTTATGAAAAATACCGTGGTATTTTTATAAATATATATTTTTTATTGTATAAAGGTAACAAATGAACTTATAGCCCACCTCATGGTTACTGATGGACATCTGTAACTAACCAATGTATCGTACATTTTGTACATTACATATTGTATCTGAATTTGACCACAACGTGGGTGGCCCTGAGGACTAAGAAGTTCGCCTCAAATGTAAGTTTAGCCGGCACCCACGCCAGTCCAAAACCAAAACGCAAAAAATTGCTTCGGCGATCATCTCTGTCCACAGGGGTAGCAATGCATTTGTGATCAAACTTAGGTTGATTTAATTGTGCTTGGTATGATTACTGATGTCTATGGGCGGCAGTGACCACTTACCATCAGGTGGACTGCATGCTCGTTTGCTTCTTTTATACGACAAAAAAAAAGTTTGACCACCTGGACAAATAGCATAACATGTGTGAAACATCTTTATTCCATATTTTTAGATGCTGCAAATGTCTTTGTGTGTTAAACTTTAGTTTATTTTCTTACAACCCATCAAAAAAGTAGGACAACTATCATAAAAGTAGTCATTTAGCTAAACACGAACGTCTCGGGAACAGCTGACACACTTTATATCACGTCATGTCAATTAAATTACAGAGAGACGCGAGATGAATAATAATTTATAAAGAGCCTGGTGTGAGCAACTAATATAAACATAGGTTTTTACGTAATTGGAGAAGCAAACGAGCTAAGACTTTACTCGTTTACACTTGTTTAACAACTGCAGTTCATATGTGTCCATAACTGTATCAAACTTCGAAGACACGATATACATCCATAAATCACGGAAGTAGGGGGTCGAGCTGAATCTCATTTAATCTCACGTTGGGAAGAGGGCCTCATAGCAATTACCACATTATTTTTTTCCACAAGAAACAAAATAAAATTACGAGAAAATGATTTTAAATTGAATAAAATATATGTCTTCATTAAAATGTGACCAAATCTAGCACAATAATAATTTATCGACGTTTTGCGAAAGGAACCAAGTTGTATTGTAACCTATCGTTACATTCCTTTAGGCATTGTCACAAGACGATCTACTGAGCTTCTGTGCGCAAGTTACACTTAGAGTGGCTACATCAGAGGGAGGTTGAAAGAGATGATTTTACTGAAAATCTCATAGACATGATTCTAATAGTCACTCTTAAGACCTCGCATCCTTGGATTCATGTGGTATAAAAATATATAAATGTCATTCCTTGCAATAGAAGTATTTCTTGTTTAATTTTCATAGTAATTTTAGTTTATTTACGAAGAAAATTTAAAACGTTTTTACCAAAAAATAATGTTTTGTTTTTTCAATAAACCAAACGCATCTACCTTGGACGCGAATATTTAAAAATGACACCCGAGATTGGGGGTTGGGGAGGGAAAGGGGTGGGGAGGTTAAAAAATTGACAAAAACGTCTCACGTAATAATGGACGCACCCTATATGAGGATATAATCTCAGTTAGTCGTAGATGTTACTGGGAATATTAGTTGTTTAATATTCAGTCGTTAGAAGTGTTTAACATGCAGGTGATGAGGTTTAATGAAAGTTGGTCCTCTTAATGTATGTTTTCGAGGTGTTAGAACTTGTATAATTTGATCGGGGAGGTGTCATCTCCACCCTCATAGTACTCCACACTCTGTAAAGCAAGTTTCGTACTTCGGTTTTCGAGAGGCGTGGTTGCAACGTGATAGTTCATTGTCATATCAATGGGCGGCAGTGACCATGATCTCGTTTGCTTCATTCATTCGTTTATAAAGAATATAAGTTGCTAGTAATCGTTAGTACCTTCATATGTGGAGTTGCTTCTAACACGAATTGAGATGATGGTTGTATAATAGCAACCTTACCTTTGCATCTGAAACACAAATTTAAATGAATAACAAATAAACAATCGCTACACGAGGAAAGTAGTCATGGCGGTTTTAACGTTCCGTTTGAGCCGAGTAAAAATTCTATTATCTGGTTTATTTGTAAATAAAATAATTTAAAATTTACTCTACCTTTAGCCTAAGGTTTCTCCAAAAACTTGTAGACGAAAGAATAAAAACAAATTCACTTCAAGGCTCTGGTTAAGTTGTACTATTAAATTAAAAATTCTAGGAGTAATTGCCGGTTATACTTAAACTCGAGGCGAACATCTTAGATCTCAGGGATAGCAACGCATTTGTGGTCAACCTCAGGTACTATTCAATCATACTCAGGGATGAACACTTATGTCTATGGGCGGCAGTGACCACTTACCATCAAGTGGATTACTAGTCTTTAAACGATATAAAAAGGCAGCAAAAATGCTTCTCCTAAAAATCACAATTATATGTGGAAGAAAACCGTGAATCAAGGCGATGCTGTATAACATTTTAGTATGCGAGCCGTCGATAGTCGAACATGTGCCAAATCGAACATCGCACAATGAATTTGGAAATTATGCCGACAGATTCAGCACTACAGCCTTCCTTTTGCGATTCCTAATGAAACCTTTTGTTTCTTTTGCAGTATTGGCAGGAATGCAGAATGTTATAAAAGGTGTTCTTGTTCGACTGTAACTTTTGAAGGGCGTGGCACAGGTGTTGGTATAAAAGGCC
>DWNR01002434.1:0-13076 GCA_018250455.1 Polygonus leo
TTGTTACCGATTCTCGATAAGTGTACAAAGTTTGAATTAAATCTGTCGGTTAAAAGTTGGTCAAAATCGAGTCCAAATGAGTCAGTTACAAACAAACAAACAAACATACAAGTGAAGCTAATATAAGCGTGTTAAAAAAACAGGTGAGACGGTAAAACCGCCGCGGGCCTAAGTAAAAAGTTCTAAAACTTGTCTTCACCTTATCTGTATTTTATATACAGATTAATCTCTGTCCTCTTCGACACAAAGACGAAGTTCTACACGGCTCCTCCAAAAGACATTTTTTAATTCCATATGTCAAAGTTCTGGAATAGTTATTCCAATCGATGACTGTGATGTATGCGTGTATCAGTAACTTCCTACGCTTCATTTGTTTTTGTGGGAATTTACAAAATCTTTGCTGGCATTGCATATGTTACTTATACGTAGCGAATCTGATCTTAGCAGCAATAGTCAGTTGCTTTGTTGTTGTCTTTCGTAGCAGTGCATATTGCACGTCAATAGTACAATCATTAGTATCGATTCACGTCAATAGTACAGTCAATAGTCAAGCTATCAGTAACCATATTGCGTGAGATTGATTCATTGACATATCGATTGCCAGATTCGTAAACAGAGCCGATCCATCATTACAGATGGCGACAATGATAAACAGCTTATGTTGTTTTAAACTATAGTGTTGACAGTGTATAGTGCAGTAACAATAACAGTATTATTGCATTACAGAAGATATTGCGACATATTATGAACAACACATATTATATCTAAAAAATACATAATAGAAATATGCCTGCGATATGTGAAATAGCCCGGCATGTAATTCGCACCTTAATAAGTAGCATCTTCGTTCACTTTTTAGGGTTCCTTCTTCAGAGGGTGCCAACGGGAATTTGAATTTGATTACTTCTTCACATTCATATTTTACTTTATATTTACACGGAAATTTTGTATCTTATACGGTAGTTTTATAAGGTTTTTACATATAATGTAAGGTGCCCGAAGATGGCCCACTTAATATTTGAAAGCATATAAAATTATTCGATTAAGGTAAATAAAGAAAAAACCTGGATAAAAATGTTATGTAATTCTTTATGAAATAAAATATCAAAATCTATGAAATTCTTAAATATGAATTCTAAAATATGAATATGTATATATACGTATATACGAAAGATGAACTGAGATTTTTGTCTATCTCTTCAGTCTAATCTTTGACAGCATAACCGGTTTTACAGCATTGTTTACGCAATTCATAACGTTGTACTGCAAATATATTATGTATACTATGTATAATATTTGCACAAAGACATATAAGTCACAAGCGTTCACACCGCCAATATCTATTCACACATTGTAAGGCTTTTGTTTTCTTCTTATTTATTATTATTATTTATTTTGACTCTACTAGTCTTATACGAAAAATAAGAATAATATAATGAAGTGCGATAATGGGTTTAGATGGCATATTTATGGAGACGTTTATTACAGGCGATGGTGGACTCGCGATGACTCCTGTATCTACATGCTGTTCGACTACGTCTGCGGAGGAGAACTCTTCTCCTATCTGAGGAATGCAGGCAGATTTAGCAACACTATCGGTAATTGTTTATTTTTACTAACAAACAGTTTTGACCCGGGTTGTACTATTGGTCATATGTTATTTTTAAACAACACGCTTTTTTTCTCTTTTAGTTCCAATAATGAAATAAATATTTCTAGGGCTTTTTAGATACGAAATTTGTATATTAAAGATCGCAAAAACGACATAATTCTAGATCACCACCCGCAATATTGCAAATCAATCCGTTTATTATCATTGTCAAAAGATAATAAATTGAAGGAAAAATAATTCAATTTAAATTCTAAAATTAATAATATGATAATATTATGTGCTTTCTCTTTTATTAACATTTCAAACTATATTTCTTTTACAGTTAAAATATCCTGTAGAATACGATATCCAAGTTTATGATTCACAGTTTTTTTATTAGCGCTGTAAACGTAAGCAATATTAGTATACGTCAGTGAGTGTATAATACATTATTTTTATCTTAAGATTCAGTAGAATAAGATTGAGATTATCATAATAAATTTTGATGGCGCGGTGTCTCTATTTGCATTTGGCATTTTGACGAATGACGTTAAAATTAACAGTTTAAAGTCATTGTGTAGTTTGAAGATAAAATAATTTGAAACACATATCAGATACTGCAAATATTTCTTAAACATGAAATATATTATATTATATGTGTAAAAATGTATGTACGTTTTTATGTTTCATTATCGATCCTACAAAAGCGGAGTGAAAGGCTAACTCAATTCTTAAGTTTAAATACCCGTAAAATTATGGTTTAAGGGAAAAATAGGAGTGTTAATGCAGTATAATGAAGACCTGTAATGAAATAAAATTACAGCTAATACTATAAATGTCAATATGGTCTCTTTATAAAATTACATTTCATGATCAAATTGATCGTGTGCTGTCTGAAGGAGGTGTCAAGATTCTCCAAAATCGCCATGTTTGTATGAGGAGACTTATGAAAGTGGAAGAAGCTAGGCAAGAATGCCAGAACTGTGCCGTTTGGCACCCAATACTCACTGCCTACCCCGTTAGGGATTTGGCGTGAAGATGTGTGAGTGTGTTACCACTAATTCATTTATAGATAAACAAAATACTCTATTGCTGCATTTTTCGAAATCCATTCCTCTATGGGGTGCTGCTACATCAATCGCACTAGCTTTCAGGGAATATCAGTTTGTTATACAATTTACTAAAAAGCTATGTTAAAGTTAGATTGTACGATAGTGTAAACACTTCACTGGTTTGTTACTAATATAAAATAAAAATATCTGCTTTCGAAGTTCGTGCGCACCTAAATTGATTTCTTAACAAGTAACGTGTAAGGTGAGAGCTTCGAGACATGAAGATATGTTCTAGGCTTCGTAGGAAAAAAATAGTTTTCATTGCTAGTAAAATGTTTTATTTTGTTATCTACGTTATGCAATGTTAGTTCAGATTGGTCGTAAAACTTTTTTCGGGACGTACGCTGATGCCAAGTTTGATTGTTTGGACGACTAACGTGATAAAACAATACTACTAAATGTAAATGTACACTGTCTCTCTTGACAGTTATATCTTAGATCAAACGATATGCTAATATAGGGATGTAAATATAGCCTGATGCGTAGTTAGATCAATCAAATCGATAGTTTATACAATCGTGATTAATGAGAATGGATTACAAATGGATTTTAGTTTACTTAATTTCTGTTCAATCAAGCAGTTCCGCTTCAAAATTGTGATAGCAAATTTTAGATTGTATAAAAAAACTATAATGAACGTTATTTATTTTGCAAAGTAATGATTTGATTAGCATTTTAATTATTACATAAAATTGTGCATGCATATAGCATTTTACTTTTACATTTTATTCGTAAAATTTTTTTTGTAAATATAGTTTAAAACACTAACATACTATTTTAGTTACATGCTAAATGAAAATAAATTAATAGAGAGCCTAAAATACTTACGCATCTTATAACAATTAATATAATTGAAAAATGGTTACTTACACGTTCGCTTAATATTCGGGGCCGTCATTTGCCATATACCTTAATTACAACCGACGCAATTAGACGCTGTATGAAGAACATTAACGTTAGCCTTTCAACGACACACGAGTAGGTAAGTACTATTAATCAGCTCATGTACACGGGACTGTATTTCTGGAGAAAGGACATGAAGTGGACAGAAATAGGCGGTCAATGACGCGGACGTATAGTTGGCGGGTTTCGAATTGAATAGGTTTGAGTGATTTTATGATGATGTTTTCCATGGAATAATTTTACAATTTGACAGTGCATATATCAGTCCTCTGTAATAAACTGGGTCTGTGTTCAGCCGACAGAGTGCCAGACTACATGACGCCGCTCGTGCGCTGAGTTTCACGCGTTGTTTATGTGACTATTCTTGAGGCGAATAATAGTATTCTTGTCCTCCTTAACCGCTTTCCTCACCGCACCTTCAGAAATGAAGTGACCTGATTTAAAATGTTCGTAAAACGAGATCTTCTTATAAAACATTTGATTCGTGTTTCAATGCCAGAAATACTTAAGAGATTATATTCGTCTGTTAATATGACTTTTAAAAGCGGGGTAAATCATGTTTATTTAGTTTGTGTTTGATTTAAGTGTTATTACGAATGTTAAGACTTCTTAAAAAAGTTTGGAAGAAATCAATTTAATTCTAAAAGTGCGGACGAGGACAAGAAACAAAATACAAGTTTGAATGTTGTGAACGCCCGAAATAATTCACGGGGCAATTTTCTCAGCAATGATTTCATCACAATTTACTGAAGCTCCAGTCTAGACAAAATTAAAAGCGATTACATATACGTTTGTTTTTATTACATTTTAAATCATTATTTAACCTATTTCTTTCTTTTAAAATATTTATAACAAATATAAAATTTCATTCGTTAAAATAAGGCCTTTGCCCTTTCTGATTAAATTTGCATAATTTAACAAAGGTATAATGCTACTGAAATTCAATAACACTTAAAATTAACAATGAACTTCGCTTGCTCTACTTCCAATCAATTGATTTTAGACAATACATTTTAATATATAAAAATGAGTGTTTGTATGTATGTCCTTTATAGAATCGTAAACTATGTATTTGATTATGTGATGATCTTTAGCAAAGTTGTTGTACATGAGCCCACGAAGGTTTCTGAGTTGGTACGACCAATTTTCGACAGCTCATTTTAGATAGTGGCATAGCAACGCGCAGGGTACAGCTAGTTAAATATATAAATGAGGGTGTAGGGTGTACCCTATTTAAATTAAAGTAAATTTGTACCTAATAACCTGTAGGTTATTACAAATTTTGGAGTTGTAGTCCGTCTGTATACACAAGCAAGCGAACGAAGATATTTATTATCACAGAAATATTCGCTTCAGTAAGAATCGAACCTGAAATCCTTGGCCTAGCAGCTCTACCATGTCTGCCGGGTCAGTAGTCTTGACGAGATAAGCCAAAAAGGATGCAAAAATGTTGTAATAAATCACTTGACATATCTTTCCTGATTATTGCAGACAGTTATTTTCTATGTAATCTCGACAGGTGAAATCTTCAGTATCTGTTATCATGATAAGGCTATCTAGTACCGAGAGGTGAGTCTGTGTTTGGTGCAAGCATCCGTGATATTTGATAGCAGATACTGAATGTAACCAAGTTGAGATAAAGGGGAATTTTGTTGACATTCAAATCAAAGTTCGGCATTTCCCATTCCTATATTTGTAGCAATACTTATATAGATTATATTTTTGGGCGAATGATAATTCTTTGAAAATATATTATTACTATACGAATAAGTAATGTATAATACAGTACATAATTACTCTGTATCATTAGGAGAAAATATTTAAAACAATTTGACAATTTCACAAGAAAAATCAGGATTTATTGTGAAATTGCAACATGTTGCATAATATAACGTGATAATGATTAACTTTAAATGCGTTATACTAGTATACAACGCAACAAGTCCCTACATTATTTGTGAAATCATCACAACGACTGAACATATCATTATGAGTTGCAGATGTATATGCATAATTGTATATATAATTTTCAATGAATGTTTCGATCGTTTTGGAATAGTTTGGAGAGATGATGTCATGGGCGGCGAGACCTCCATAACCGACACATTCGTCGCCCACTGCGCTGATTCATTCCATAAACCATATTTCACTAGTTACTAGTTGTCGGCTGCCTAACGCTTATTTATCACGCGACTGAGTTTATTTAGATACAATAATACCGTATGTTTAAGACAACTATACATAGTTTGCATTTAAATAGTAATTTGGACAAGTGATTGAATTTTTAACGGCACATTTTTATTTTTGAAATCATCTTTATTTGTAATTCTCAATCAAATGGTAATGTGTACGCGTCTTTATGTGTCCATGGCACCCACGACACCGAGCATCCCAGTGTGGGTTATAAGCGTAGAATTGAGCAAGACGTAGATTTTCTGTAGCGGGGACCGGCACTAATAATAATACAACGAAGTAAATCTCTTCCACCAACGTTGGCAATCATTGACTTTATGAACGCAAAAATAAACATGATTTCTTTTTCTATCGTGTTTTTTAAAAAGCATTACGCGACAGATCGCACATGAGGTATTGTTTGAGAATCTTTTTGTCGTTTAATAAACAGCTTTAAGTGTTTAAATACAAGATGTATGAAATAAAATAAATTATGAATAATTTTAGTAAAGTAAATTATGTTTTCGGTAAAAATATTATATTTGGTCATGTCGATTTCAAAGGAAAATGTGAAGCGATGAAATGTATGTACATCTAAAGTATACCTAATGCTAACGAACGCTTAATTCGAAAATGTATTTGCATTTCCAATAAACGTGCATCGTCACGGTAAAAGTGTTTGCGGAGACGTTTTATTCTTCTTTATTGCACCCGGAAAAAGGTTAATGATTTTAATTCTTGAAATGTCATACGATTATATCGTTTGCTGTCTTTTGCAACTTTGTTTCATAATGAAAAACATAATCTACATTACATGCATATGAAGTGGACGCGCGTTAAGTACCAACGAGAACGAGGCGAAGAGGTAATTATGTAGTATGGGGATTGAAGTGGTTTGATATTAGTACCAGTTTTCATATTACAATCGTATAAAATGATATGTTTATTATTATGACATGAAAAATAAATAATGCTCTTGTTGATTTAATGTCAGAAGTGCCAACTCTAGTTGCCATACACTATCACTAAATTCAAATTTAAATTCAAAAGTGTTTATTCATTATAAGGTATATAAGTACACTTAATGAACGTCATACATCAGTAATTAGATATTAAATAATTTATTCATTCGTTCATTCATCGGCTTTAAGCTCCTCTCTCAGGCATAAGTAGACCGGAAGAAAAAAGGCGACAGAAAAAAACTCCCGGCACTCTTTAAAAAAAATATTTATCAGTTACACGAGTAATTCACACAACAGAATGGCTATTGTCCGATAATGAACACACTTGACAGCTATCGTGTGTGTCAAAATTAGTCCACTACTATCCGCTTACACTATATTGTTAGACTGTCTAGACGTTGTCAGCATTTACCACGAGATCTAAGGAATTGTTTTGCCAACGCTCTTAATATACCAGTACATTTGACGCATACAACTGCAAATACAAGTTGCCATACTACAATCGTATAAAATGATATGTTTAATATTAAGTTAAGAAAAATAAATCACATGTAATGCGCTTGTTGATTTAATGTCAGAAGTGCCAACCCTAGTTTTAGTACACTATCACTATATCGTGAGACTGTCTAGACGTTGTCAGCATTTACCACGAGATCTAAGGAATTGTTATGCTACCGCTCTTAATATTATACCGATACATTGGATACATACAATTTGATTCTTATGTGACATCCATTTCAAAGAACAGTCGTTTATACACAGCTATTTCTTGTTGCAGACTTCTGATAAGTTAATACATTTACTTTCATGTAAAACATGCACAAAACTTAAAAAACTGGTTAACCAGGTTTGTTTAAACATTAATTCATTTGGTTTTACTATTTACCAATTTGTTACAGTTCAAAATTCAACTTTAAAGTATACGATTTAACACTTTATTTGGTATGCAATTTGATATTTAGAAACTCACAAACAAAGCGATCTTCAAACGAAGACGATACATTAATTCTAGAATAACAAGTCTTTTACTGCAAGGATTGGCAATATATAAATTAAAAATCTGCATTTGATTTGCATAAGACTAGAATTAATTAAGCTTTTCTACACATATGTTGGGAATTTTAACTGCTTTCTAGTAAATAAAACATGCATATCAAATAATTTATTAATTATAGTATAGTATAACAACTATATTATTTTAACGCGAAGATTAGTTAATACCTACCCATTATAAAGTAAATTGAGGTGTAGAAGTGAGAAATTTAACATACTGAATAATCATATGAGAAATGGATTGACAAAAGTTAAAATTATGTGCAAAATAAACCATCGAGATAATATTAACATGTACACCATATTGAGACTGGGGAACTTACAGACGGGAAAGTTACTAAAGTACTAACTTAAGATTGAAAAAATAATTATTTACAATTGATTGATATGATTAAGCTGTTTTTATGTTCTTTTTTCTACTTGAACGTATTCAAGTAGAAATCAAACCCAGCTATTGCAGTAAAAATAATTGTACAAAAAAAAGATTGTAAAATAAATAAAATATAAGTATTTATAGCAAAAAATATGATAACACTTACTCTAGAACAAAAGCAGCAGTTCACCTGACGGTAAGTGGTCACTACCGCCCATGGACACCAGTAATCATCTCCAAGCACAATTATATCATATCTAAGTTTGATCACAGATGCGTTGCTATCCGTAAGGACTAAGATGTTCGCCTCGTGTGTAAATGTAGCCGGTAACCACGCCTCTCCAAACGGAAACACAAGAATTGCTTCACGGAGGTTTTTGAGGGAGGATACTTGATTTGAGGAGGGAGATATCACCATTTCCCTGGACGACCTAAACGAGTTCTATCACCTGTCCATCTTAATAATTTTAACCTTAAAAATCGATGAATAACGGTCGAATTTTGACCACTAAGCGACTCGTGGTATTTATGGTGCTGTGTTTTGTGTTTAGGAAATTTCTACGCCGCGGAAATAGTTTCTGCGTTGGAGTACTTGCACGCCAGAAACATCGTGTACCGTGACTTGAAGCCTGAAAACCTGCTATTGGCCAAGGACGGGCATCTGAAGATCACAGATTTTGGCTTCGCGAAGAAGCTGACTGACCGTACGTGGACGCTCTGCGGGACTCCGGAGTACCTCGCCCCTGAAATCATACAGAGCAAGGGACATAACAAAGCCGTCGACTGGTGGGCATTAGGTAAGTTTGTTTATTCCTATTAAGGTACCGATGAGCATGCAGCTCACCATAATAAATACTGATTTACGATTGAATCATATCTAATAACACGTGTTGCCACCCATGATGACTAGGAATTTCAGGTCGTATGTAAGTACGACCGTCTACTACGCTATCCAAAAACCGCAACTCAAGAAATGCTTCAGGTATTATGAGGAGGGCCATAGTACCTCTCCAGTCAAATTACACAAGTTTCGTTACCATGTTCATTTTTATAGTGTAGAAGTACTAACAGAGTCCATATTGCGCTATTTGGCCACTGCTTTAGGGCGACGTTTGTTATCATCCCCAAATACGACTGAAATCTTGAAGTCGATGGGAGATAGGTGCGTTGCTAGATTCGAGGGTTAGGATGTTTGTATTATATGACACTAAGTATGGACAGTATGGTCGGCAACCATTTCTTCTAACTGAAACGAATAATTGCGTGACAGACCATTAGCAGAATTGAGTTGACTGATTCTGCTAATTGTGTTAATTCTGCTAGAGACTGTAGAATATAGGTCACTAGAGAAACCCTACCTCTGAAGGAAGATGGAATATGTTTAAGTTGCTGAAATAAACATAAAAATGAAATAATTATATTGATATTTTATGTTATACATAACAATATCTCTACATTACATTTACCGAATTTTATTCTTATATTTTAATTTCGGCGAAACTGCTGGCCTTGATGTTGACTTCGATTTTAAAACAAAGCTAATGATGTTGTAAAAATCTTTTTAGAAAGTACTTTATGTACTGAATAATTGCAACGTTTCTGGCAAGCCTACTAAGAAAACGAAAATTAAAAACAAATACTTGTGACTGCTCGTTGATGTAACGCTAAGAACACTCGTTTGCTAATTGCATTGTTGTATACTTTTTATTTTGTAACGCATAGGTACATTTTTTTAGAAACTGTGCCTAATTATTTAGAAATTAGCCATTATTTCCGATTACTATGTCTTAGATTTTATCTGGAGGCAACACACTTTCTCGGATAGATTCGGAAAGTCCTTGAAACTATAAAAAACAGTGTTTGAAACTTTGACGTAGAATTCATTTTTAGACGTGCGTCTCTTGCAGATGTAATTAATACCTTTAATTATGTACTAGACAAAAAATCGCGAGCCACGCCAAATAATTAGAAAAAATAATTCTACTTTTAATTACCACGGTCCAATTAAAATTAAAGAAGATGTTATTTCAAGGAATTATAAGTTCTTAAATAAATTTTAGTAATTCTTTACTGTCTTTAATTTTGTTTATGCCTTTAAAATTAGTTTCTGTTAGGTACATTCAACTTTGTTGTGTTTAGGTAGTATGTTATGTATGACAATGATTACGGGGTTATTTACCTATTCCTCAAAATAATATATTAGCAAATTCGTAACATAAGTAATATATAAATAAAGTAATACTTAAATCGAAAGTCCATGTTATGGATTAAAAGAAAATGTTATATAGAAATTAAGTTATATAGATGACCGTTTGTAGCTCAATTGACCTCTATAACTGTTTGTTAATAAAAGCTGAACTTTCATAAGAACAGTAAAAACATGCACGCTAACATCTTTTGTCGTAAATTGTTTCTTTGTTTATAATATGAGCCATGTCACGCTACTTACTCATTGGAGTGAAGGTCAAGATTGTTTTAACACGATATTCGGCGAGCTACTGTTTGTATTTGTCATGAAATAATAATTCTCTTATATTTATTACTTTGTTCTTTCATAAATTATCCATGTCAAACTATCTTCTAAATGTCTGAATACAAGGAAATTTCACGGCTTTACGCATGTGAAAAGGTATACTTGAAGTCTAAACAAATGATTTTTGCTTATTAACTTTAAACTACTATGGTAGAGTATACTACACATATATTGTTTATATATAAAAAATAAACCGCAATAGAATTTATGACTATAAAGTCATGCTTATTTGCTTCGATATATAAATTACATTGTAACATTGTATGCAGGAACGTACAGTTTCAAGCTATTTTCATATTTATATTTAATGCACTTCCGATCTGTGGATTCCGCGGATAAAATATTCAACGTCAGGAAATCAAAGTAAAAATATTTAACGGAATCTAAATAGTAAACAAAACATTGATTTGTAAATACAGGTAAAGTATAGTAAGTTTTACTAAAATCTTTATTAATTTATTTTCAGTGTAAAAAATGTCTTATTATCAAGACCTACATTTTATAAAAAATCTAAAGATGCAATGAACAAGTGTCAATTGATACTCATTAGGTATCGGTACAGATATTAAACATGTATATAATAATCTGTATTTAATTAAATACATTAGCATAATCTGTCAGCCGTACTTAAACAAATGTTTAATGATAGCCTTAATTGATTTAATGATTAGCACGTGCTGTATTAATATAATATATTAATATTTTCAATACGTCTGGAACTTGTTTACGATGATAGGCAATCGATTTTGAGTCGTATGTTCTTGGCCAAAAAGATGGCGCCGTTAGATCTGGAAATAATAAATATAAATATGTATAATTGTTTGCGAAGACGTCTGTCGTTCGTTGTACGCGGCTGTCGCCACTGGCCGGCGGCCATAGGGCGACCGAGACGTGATGCTTAATGTAATGTTTACAAACATAATTATTTAATGTTCTGGTGATATATTCAACCAGTCGCACTCTTACCACCACTCGTTGCCAGACATACAAATGCGCCGCGATAATTTATAGTATGGAAGCTCTGCGCGCTATAGATAGACTAAACACTTCGAGCACCCTTGACATCGGATTACGGACACAATATCTATATTGTGTTCTAACACCTGCTATATTTATAAGGTTTTGTACGATACCAAGTGGCATTTGAAATGAAATGTAGGTTAAGATGTAAATAATATAACAGATGCAATTATTTCCCCGACAGCTACTCGTAAGTTCTCTAAACCTGTAAAACAGGGCAATTAAATCGTTCGCGGTGAGTGTAACTCGAATTAGTTATGTAAACGGTGCAATTAATGAATATTGAACAAGTATAATTAAATTATAAAAGATGTTTATAATTCTATAAAGTTTGTAAGCAATAAAGGTGTAGGGTAAATCATTTGGGTTATTTTTATTGAAATTTTAAGATGGTATGTTTACATTTCTGAATAGATTATGGGCGTAAATCAATTACCAGTATTATCGCAACATCGGATATGAAACTCACACACGTACAACACTTTTAGAAATCTAATTATATCCTGTTTCTTATGGAACGTCGTGTTGCTGTACCCGTGAATGTTTTAAGGGGCGACTAAAGGAGAAGCGTATTTTAAACCCTCAGTCAAGCGACTATTGCAAATCTCCTCTTTTCAGTGAATGCTTATGTCTACAATCTCATTTTTATCTACGTACCTATATAAACTTAAGTGTAAATAAGTAAGTAGGTTGGGGACTAATTATTGTTATTCGAAATAAAAATAAGGAGTTACTTTAAATAGGTATTTGTCTCGTATTTTGTATTTTGTATATGTGTACTAGAGGTTTAGAAAATGTATGATATTCGTAGTTGTATTAACGACTACTCCTTTGGCTTTACAGGTGTGCTGATTTACGAGATGTTAGTTGGTTACCCGCCGTTCTATGACGACAACCCCTTTGGAATCTATGAGAAGATCCTCAATGGCCGAGTGGACTGGCCGAGGCACCTCGACCCTGTCGCAAAAGATATCATCAAGAAATTGTTGGTCCAGGATAGAACCAAACGTATTGGGAACATGAAGGTGTGTACTGGAATTCTTTCTTAATTAATACATCAATTTACTAACTGATTTTACGACTAATTAGCAAAATCGTAAACGTGGGTTTAATTGCGACCGTGTGACTTATGGCGATGAAAAGTAATGTGTGAAATAAATTTTGTATCAATGTATAATTTAAAAACATAATGAATTATACATTTTAAAAACGAAAGTATTCGAGTTTGAAAGTAACCAAATGGCATCAAGTAACAAATTTAAAAATTAATTGTATTCTATTACATCTTCTATACATATAATAAAGCTAAAGAGGGTCGAAAGTCTGTACATGGAATATATTAAAAAAAAGTTGGCTG
>DWNR01002435.1:0-13074 GCA_018250455.1 Polygonus leo
CGGAGTAATCGAGTAACAAACATACAAAAAAAAAAAAACATACGGACGAATTGATAACCTCTTCTTTTTGAAGTCGGCTAAAAAGTGAAAAATAAATATTGTTTAAAAAAACTCAAAACACTATATAAAACACTAGTTCGATGTGCTTTAAAAGCGGGTTTTTTTAACTAATTTTATTTTTATTTTATAATAGTTTTTACCTTTATTTCACACGAGGAATTAAATATTTCTTCTTCGTAACAATTTCTCTATCCGAGTAATAGAGATATCATTGCAAATTTAAGTTGGAAAACGTATCTTATGTCTTTTATGTATTCCTGACAATTTGTGTACAAAATTTAATGAGTCTAGGTTGAGTAAATTAGACGTCAAAGCGTATATTCGCATTTGTAATATTAGTTAGTATTAAATTAATTACGTGCTTTGTTTATAGTTTTATTTTATTTATAGTGCGGATAAGTAATCTAAAACACGTAAGGTGATCTATCTCGCACCACGGGCGGGTGTCCCGTCGTTAAATAGGGATGCTCTATACGGATGCCTTGTATCGATATTCCGGATCGCAATGTTACAAACTATATCAATCCAAATATCAATTGTCAAGCGTGTTATTACATCAAGATCGTAAATATGGTATTTAAAATCGATCCAGTATATTTTAACTACACGATAATATAGTAATAGTTAGTAATAGAGAAAAATGTATGTTTTTTTATATTTTTAATCTTTGAATTCCTAATGCCAAAGAAATTTTCCACGCCAGCCCAAAAATACCAAAGTTTACATCACTAAAATGAATCCATTCATCGTAGTAAGGCCGTACTTAATGCAAAAAGTAGTATAGTATCATCAAATAATGTTGGCATTACATTATTTCTACCTCTATGACAAATTACCAGGTTGTGCATACAATTTTCTCGATCCGATTATCCGTGCATATCAATACATAACATATCGATCCTCAAAACGAATGCTACTTTATCGATACAAAAATTGTTATCGTATTCCATTGTATCGATAAGTAACCGCATAAGTACCGGATCGGATTGGAAATGCCTATCGTCAAATCGTGTCGCCTTGATACGATACGTCCGCTATCACAATCCCACAATCCGATTACGAGTGTCTTCTCCGCTATGGACGAGTCATTACTGTTATAATGCTTGTAATCTGTTTATGTGCTCATACTTCATTGGATTTCGATAGCTACGATTATTTGGAATGTAGGACTATTATTATGTAAGTGTAGGACTAAGCTCTAAGTATGTGATGTGTTTAAATGTTTTTCTTTTCGGAAGAATTAGACAATTTCTGATAGGTTATACTATTATCAATATAATTTCGATTGATTTTCTTTCCCCATAAAGTAGGTACATATAGAATTTATTTATTGTTTGATTTTTAAAATACAATTATTTCCCATTATAATCTAATATATAAAATTCTCGTGTCACAATGTTTGTCTTCCCAAGTTGGCTAGTTCCCGGTTGTAGAACGCTTGTTCATGGCACGTATAGCTTCGTGACAGACACGTCCTGATGCGACCCCTACGTGCTTTAATACTTCATAGTTCATGTAAACACCGATATGTTCATAGCATTATATATAATATTAAGAGATGAAAGGAATATCTTTTTCCCGATGCATTATAGCACAGAAATGTTTCTTATTTACATCAGACGGATAAGCTCCTGCCATTTTATGAAAGGGATTACTTTTATTGTTATGCAAAATATGTATGTAATCTGTATATCATTTTGTGTGTCTTTTATTTCTTTATTTATTTAGTGTGCGTAACCAACTTCTAAATAGGTCGGCACAATTAATTATCAAACCATAAAATATTATATTTATGTTACTAGTTTGCTTACTATACACCATCACTAACCAACTAAAAAAATTTGTTTGTATATTTAGTATGTGGGAGGTTGTACATCATGATGATACCAATATTTTTTGAATGAGAGAAAGGCTTCATTCAAAAGCGTCTACAGCGCAAATGTATACAACAATGAAGTCTGTTAAAACAAAAGAAACATAAAACGAACTTAAATTGACCGCTTCTTTGTTAGTTAGCCAACGACACTCGTTTTAACGAATGTTCCGCATAAGGCCCAAAACAGACGACAGACTATCCGCGATGCCCTTTTTTAGGGGAAATACATCCCAATCATTATATGCATCAAATAGAACGCACACAACGTCATACATTTTTGTCGTACATTTTGTCTACCGCATTTGATTGCACAAAATGTGTGTCGCCTGTGTAGAGCCTAACCTAAACGCTGTGACAAGTCAACGTCCCTAGGTACGGGACCCCGTACGTGCTTTATTACTTTATACTGTACGTATAAATTGTTACTGAGTTTGGTAACTTAACTATCTTCCACTGTGATCAGCATATATCTATCCTCATGAGAGGTTTATCGATACTTATGCTATATCTCTACATAATTATGTTCCAGGTGAAACCATATATTTTTATATATTTATAACCATGTATTTATATTGTCATTTAGAGTATTTTTAAAATATTCCCAAATAAAAACAGTGTTCTAACGTTTTGACTTGTAAATAAGTACATTATTCGAGCTTCGTTATAATTTTTATGTTTTTTTTTTTATAAAATCAGGTTTAACAGCTGGTGAAATTTATACAATCTTATGGATTTTTTGCATCGCATACTTCTTAGTCCCTGGAAAAAAATTACTTCTATTCATTTTTTTTTAATTGTCTAAAGATATGTAATGACACCAATTTCTTATATATTTATTTTATATTTTTATCAAGTAATCCTCCTCCCTCTGCGTTTGATAACTCCAGGTATTGGACGCATTGATATTGAGGCAAGGAAGGATTTCTAGGTGTATCCCTATGATAAGCAGCGAGTCTCATTAGTCCACACCAGTTAGCCTAAGCGCAATTTCTTGATGAAAGGTTACCAAAACAGATATACAATGCGAATGTGGACGGATGAAGATACCGAGGGAGACCCAGACTGACATTTTATGATCAAATTGATCGTGTGCTGTCTATCATCTTTACAAATATGTAAAATTTTAGAGTTCCGTATCTACAGGGTTTTAACGGACCCTATTTACTAAGGGTAGTAATTAGTGTAGTAATTAGTATATTAGGGTGGGACCTACCCTAATATACTAACCCGTCTGTCACAGTACTGTATCTCACTAATAAGTAATACGTAGAAGATACTAATAATTTACAAATTCTGTATTCGTAAAAAAATTAAAGGCTTTCAGTCCCTTTGGTACTTGTTTGGGTTAAGATCCTCTAAGAACAACAGGCAACTATCAAATTTTCCGAAAAGATTTTATTTTATTATTTATAGATAGTCCACTCACGCATTATTTTGCAGAATATTCCATGTTATTCTTTTAACAACACTGATGCAATAAATGCAAGGATTTTTTTAATAGTTACAGTGCACTTCCTTACAATGATCCGCAGTGGACACAGAAGTTACACAATAAAAATAGATACGTAAGAAAAAGAACTTCAAAGGGTTTTTAGGAAGTCCGTCGGCTTCTTTCAAGTAAGCCCTTTTATATTCGACACCAGATTTTACTACATACACGAACACACTATAAAAACACCCATAATTTTCGTTTAGTACACTTGAAACTACTGATACGGATTTACATGCAAAGTTTGTTGCAAAAATACAAACAGCACCAGATAAAATATTGAATAAATGATAAATTCCAATCAGATTAATGCAGATTAACTGCAGTCTCGTATCGCGAATTACTAGAAACGCATCAGTGCAAGCGATTGGCTTGGATCTATCGCGGCGATCAAAATACGTCGCGTGTACGTCGCGGGACCGCCAGTCATAGTGGTGTGACGGCGAGCGGCGGACGCTCCCAACCGCGACCGAACGAAATACGTCGAACGCCGATCGGAACCGTTTCGTAATACATCAATAGTTTCGCAACCTCCCCACGTGTGCACCCCGACCCACCCCGTGCCCCCACGCGCCCCCACGTGCCCATTGTTTACATACCGCGAGTGAACACAGCACATTGCTGCTATTCGTAAATAAACCACAAACTTGTAATGCAAACGAAACTAAATAGAACATTGTAAAGCCCTATGATGCTGCACAACTTGTAATTGAAGCTAAACTCTAAATACAAACGAAGCTTACAGCAAATAATAAATACGATCATCAAAGTGCAGAACAGAGTAACAATACACTGGCTGGAAGTTTTCTTGCAGTAACTTTTGTAAATAGCGGCATTTCATGTAACGACTTAACTGTAACTGCTGAATTCAATGATTCACATCCTGACATTTGCACAGACAACTAAGATAAAATGCTTTATAATGCTGCATTCTTGTATAGTTGTGCTATTATAACGAAAAACAAATGAGAGTCAGCTGTTAGAAGGTAACTCCGACTTTAAAATCGGTCTGCACTTCTTCGGGATTTCAAGAAAAATATACATTCTTGATCATTTTCATGTTTTGCGATGTTTTGATTTTCGACGTTTGGCCCCAGACTTCCATTACCACATAAGGCGATTGCGTAGACCCTGGAGACAGTCTAGCTTCATTATCTAAGATTAATCGGTCAATCAATCTGCCGGCTGCATAGGCGCTAAGCGTCCTTGCCCCAGTGCCGTGCCAAAGACGTGGACACATTTAGCCCGGCCTACCCGGCCTGTTACATCGCAAACTTTCTTTTGTCTTCTTTCAATCAATTACGGACCTTACTGACAAGTGATAAGGGCGTTAGGGAAAGCGTCGTCAATATTGTAATCTATAAGTCCGCCAAACTTTCGTGTAATGAGAATTTAGCATTTTGAACCTTAACACTCGGTGATAGAGACAATAGAAAGCACCTCGCACCGCTAAATACAATGGAACGCGGACTTCGATGATTCGCCTTCGTGCACTGACATTTGAATGCTGAAAAAAATATTCAGCTGTTACTTGAGTTTAGCCTTTGAGTTGTCATAAACATTACTCAAATTATTTAAAGTGACCCCGTTGAGATCGTGTCTTGTTTCAAAGGCACACAGTAATTTTCTATTTCAGATACAACCAAGTTTACACTCCGCATAGTTTCTGTTATTATGGACGATGATTTGCGTCATGTAGCTCTCCAGTTATTTGGTGTAAATTGTATCTGTAACGATTTACGTATCGACAAATACATCTTTATAACGCTTGATATAAACGTGTATGAATTTATGTATTTGTGATGTACAAATCGTGTCTTTTCTTTGGTGGATATAGTTTTTGTCACCATCAACACCCGTAAATATTTCATCGCACAAGGATATTTATTAGATTATAGTTTGTTTGTACCACGGTCCAATAAACATGTTTCATAGGCGCTATAATGCGGATCTTAACCCACACGCGATCTATTTATAAATTCCATTCAAATATTCATCCTCTCGAGACTAAACTGTTTCGTCAAACACACATCTGTTTATTTACAAAATATTACGCTTTCATGCATCTTTGGTCTTCTTATGTCTCGTAATTGTCTTTTTCACAAGTCTTTTGCCTCTCTTATTTGGTAATTTAAATAAAACTCTAGTCAAATGTTAAGCTGTTTATGACTAGTAGTGACTAGTAGATATTTTCACAATCAATTCTTCATTTCATCCGGTGTGTAATTAGATTGAATACGAATAGTCGAAATCGTGATTCATTCGCCTAATTTGATCTATATGTAAGCCAGTAGCTGACATTTCCGTTCACGTCTCTCAACAAGTGATTGTGTTTTAAATATACATGCAATATACTTGCATCGGATGCACTTGCGTCTTTGGTAATAAACGTGTTTGTTTTTCTATTTTATTATTATCATATCTTTTATATACGACTGTAATTATATATAATAATAAGGTCAGAGTTCAAAGTTTAATTCTATCATTCTTTTTGGCCATAATTTTGGTATGTTGAAAAGTATTTTTACTCAACCTAATTTACTTTGCGTTATTCTTAATTACTCATGTTTATTTTATTATTAAAATTTAATTCCAGTTCTGCTACTTAGTTTATCGTCTATAGATATATTGTCATTATATTCTGAAAATCATTTAAAACGTACAATTATCAAAACCTCTAGCATTGTATCTTCAACATCATTAGTATCATTTGCCACAAACTGTCGTTAGTAGAACGCGAGTCGATTTAACAAGACACGTAGCAGGCGACTCTAAATTTAGTTTCAGTTATTTCAAGTTCACGCTTTTATTAGTCATAGTGGAGGATAATTAGGCAAGTGTGAAATGCTACGTCAAGAAATTGTCCTCAAAGGAATGCGAAGTACTGAAGATTTACAAGGAACGTCAGATATATCGGACATGTTTTCTGAAATTTAGCGCTCTACTTTTCACCTTTATTACGCCAAATTGGTTTTTATCAAGCATTGGTTTTATGTTCTATTTTGTATACTAGATAATTAGTTCATCATTATGAGTACTCAGTAAATAGTTCAGGGTAGTTTAGAGGGGCGTCACGATAACTATAGATAGCACACTCTTTCATTCCATAGGTTCTGTGGAAATCAGTACCTATTCTAAATTTGTAGTGAGTTCGTGAATATATAATAGTTTTATACTTGTTTTTAATATTCGGTCGAATGGGTCACTTTTGCCAACGTTTATAGCTCATATTTCTGTTAACCGAAGTAATTGTGCTATTTATTCGGTCGTAATGTTGTTTCTTGAAATGTATTTACTAATTCTGGAACAAGATTTAAAACAAAATTATTTGCGTCGACAAACAAAATAAAATTTCTTAGCAAATGTGTTGTGCATACTTGTGTAAATAAAGTAATTGATACAAAAATAGTAGAAACAGCTGAATATAGTGGAAACAGGAACTACAAAGTAGATTGAATCACCAATTTATGAACGTAAGAAATGACGCGAATCCTGAAATTGAATGCAGATGACATGCGATGAAATGTAACCCAAAGCTATTTGTAATGTGGTGTGCATAAACAGGAAGTCGCGAAAATATTCCAGCGGAGACCATAAATCCGATGTCTCGATAGTTGGGACCTTGAAATTATTTTAGATTAATGTGATCGAAGATAATGCCTCGATTTCTGTAACTGCCAAATTACTGTATTTCGTTTGGCTGATTCGTTTAGTATACAAATATTTAGTTATAGTCTGGCTTCCATATATTCATCATACACTTATGTTTTGAAACAAAAGCACAGGTAGGTTCGATTTCAAATTTTACTTCTACACCATCAAAAGTAGAAGTTAATTATTGTAAGCATTGAATCAATATTTCATAGCGCTTTACATATTATATGTATCACGTGTTTGAAGTTAATGGTAATTCTATCTCGGGCGAAGAATATTTCAAAATATCTTTAACAGATACTCAAATTGATTCGGATCACAAACTTTCGTTCAAATAACTTAAGTCTTGTCACATATTTGGCATCCGTCAGTTGGCATCAAAATCCAGCTAGCTATGTTGCGCCATACTGCGCCAGTGTGCACTGCAAGTGCAACAAACGATGCACACCCGAAGCAAATAATTCTTGCAGATATTAACTACGTATCTTAAGAATAGGAGCATTTGCCAGAATGAGCTTCTGTAGTCCAAATCGCTATATATTGACTCATAAAATGTAAATAGATGTGGTCGGTTATTTTTGTATGCAATGTCCAAATATACATACTTGGTCGTCGGACGTACGTAAATACTTTAGATTGACGGGTAGATCGATTGATAAGTATCAAATATAAACATGTCCCACAGTTATTGTATTTTAAAAATGTTCCTAAATATTTTCAGTACACAATACTTACACATAAGTCTTACGTTTTCAAGGAAATATTTGTATTATTAAAATAGCTTTTATAAGTATCTACTTTAAGTTTTAAGCATTCTTATGACAAAACTTTTTATTCATTATATCACCAGTATTACTTAATAACACATTTAATGTTCCAATAACAAAGAAATCCAAATGATTGACGAAAAAAAGACATTATCGAACGAAAACGTGCGCGATGAAACAAGATGTGTAGTGATTAAGTGACGGTGTAAAGTGCATTGGATGTAATTAAACACGGAATCGAACACACTACTAGCGACAGTGATAAAGTACACAAAATGGACACCGTACACGACACACCAGACATCATGACCAAAGAAGCGATAGGTCAGTTCATAACACTTACACGTAAATTTAAAATGATCAATGATTGTTTTAATTCAAACCAACGTAAGTCTTGAAGTAAACTAAAATGAAACGAATTATTTAATGTTTTATATAAATATTGAATTAATGGTAAATTAAGAGGAGCCTTATGAAATACTCCGACAGTTCATTGAATTATGGCCAATTAACACATATTTATGTTGACTATGATTAGACATTTATTTAAGAGAATGCAATAAAATATCCACAATGTAAGCACATTTAATTCCACCATTGATCATTTTAAGCAATTTGGCACGATTTAGGTAGAAGTAGCCACTGACAATAGAATGAACGTACTTGAAAAAACACACTAAACAACAATGTGAATCATATAACGAAAATAACGGAAAGAGTAATTTTACTGTTATGTGATGAATAGTTATTTAATATATTAAATATGAACAAATAGAAAATAATGTTTGTAGCATCATAGTTTAACAAAGTAAATGCGGCTAAAACTTAAACAGTAAATATTTTAACATATGCTTAATATAATAATCTGTAGATAGCTTTGGTAGCTAGTATACAATACAGTAACTTACAAATACAGCACTACACTATCCTTATCTTTTGCTCTCCTATTCCACTCCCTATTTGATTTTGTTTTGTTGCTTGTAATTGCATGATTGGCTCATGAATTTTTCAAAGTACTATTATTTTAAACAAATGTGTCATCGTTGACATACGATCTCATGTTTAGAAATATAGCATTTGTGCTTAATGAGCACAAATTATATTTTTGGGATTACAATCACAGCATGTTCGCATCATGGCATCACTACATCCGCTAATATCAGATTATGTACTATTATAATTTTTATCGTTCTCGTTGCGGGAATGTATACCATCATTGCATCCCCCCATATTCATCAGTTATTCCTTTTCGTTTTCTTCCTTATCATCATCACTTCTGGTTTGGTAATTTCTATCATCATAGCTACATAGTATGCATTGTTGATTGAAAACCCTTCATAACGTCTTTTATTAACCACTAGCATGTATATTCATTATTTCATTGTTCATGTTGTGATGATGCTTAGGAAATCCCTTTAATCATCACAACATGTACGTACACGTATACCTTAACATGCCTCTTTGTTTTACCCTTAAGTTATCATCACAATAACCATCACAGCGCATTCGTGTAGGGTACATTAGTTTTAACGGTGATGAGTGGAGTGTTTGCATCCAATCACGAGCATTTCTTCTCATTTGTTCGTTCGTTACGTGTACCATAGCAGGCATAGCATGTTTATAACTTCCCGTTTTATCATCTCTTTGTCACCCATCATCATCATCCACCGTGTACTGTACATACACTACCCCATCCTGTGTATCGGTGACGAGTGCGGTGTTGTGCAGAGTTCGGCGAGTGGGTGAGCAGGGTCGCCGTGCCCGCTCTGCTGCGCTCGCGCCGCCGGCTCAGCGAGAGGAGCGCCCGCGCGGCCACGCTCCGGATCGAGATGGAGGTCAGTTTATACGTGGCACTTGTTATATATCAGGTTTATACGTATAGGGTAAATCAAGTGATAACTGAACATTCATAGGGTAAAACATGTAGTAACTGAACATTTCAGCACATGCGTAGTTTGAATCTTTACAGTTATAAGGAGTTTATTTTATTTATAAGGATAGTAAACGCTCTTTAAATAAATCTTTAATTAAGTCCACCTGGTGGTAAGTGACCATTGCCACCCATGGGCATTAGTAATCATTACCCAGTAGGATTGAATCGTACTTGAGGTTGACCACAGATGCGTTGCTACCCTAGAGGACTAAGATGTTATGTTGGCCTCGTTCGTAAATATATAATTTCGCCTCTCGAAACAAAAACGCAAGAATTGCTTTAAGGAGGATTATGAGGGTGGCGGCGGTACTCTTTTTGTCGAACTAGTCGAGTTCTACCACCTGGCAAAATTTTATTCAAATGCCTAATAGGTTTTATTCACATATTATTCCGATATTGCTCAACATAGGAAATATTCCTTATGTACAAGTCTTTTAGTTCATCAGAAGTATGATTATTATCTATTTTACAACTGGCCAAAGCCTGAAAAATTACCTAAGAAATTTAACACGAATAGCCATCCATACTTTTTTTTTAATATTCTTTGCTCTACTGGCTCTTCTTTTTTTTAATTTATAAATATGATTGATTATTCTAACAACAGTCTATACTTGCTATATTATATAATCTTCGTATATTCAGCGTCGTCAGTATGATATTTTGAGTTTATTTTTTTAATTAAGCCTTTTGAAACTATGCAAGGATTTACTAGACCGTTACTACTTGATTTAACTTAATATAAACTAGTGATATGGCAGATGTGTCACTCGATAGAAAGTGGTCACTGTCACCAATAGACAGTTGACCAATACCATACCAATAACCAATAGACAGTTAGACCAATACATCGTCTCACTATGTTCATTAAAGCAATCGATAATGTTATTCTTACATGCACTTGCGTGTATTTGGATACCCATCACTAGAATAGTTTATTACTGCGTATTGAATTTTATAAGTATTATAAATCACTGCCGCCTCCTGACATTTGCAATCACCGTGACGTATGTCACGTGAACCATTTCTACACCTGAGGAAAGTTCGTTATCTTTTTACCTACTTATATACCTTAGTATACCTTATCGCTATACTTTAATTATAACCATAACCACGAAAAATAAAATAAAACTGCCTTATTTTTATAAGTGATAAGTTATTTCGAATACCAAAAACTAATAGTGTGAACAATTACGAAGCTTGGGGCTTTGACAACAATTGACGATTAAATTAATATCGGAACAAGTTTAAAGGAAAATTTACATATATATCCGGATGACTCCAATGTGTCACGTTTCTAGGGTTTTGAATAGCCGATTTCGGGAGAAACCCAACACAACACGAAGACGATCGCGGGTCACGATAATCAAAATAATAAGGACTATTCTGGATACTTGATAATCCTTCACCACTTACCAGAATGGACGGTGGTTGCACCTCCAAATCTCCTGAATACGGCTGTGCCAGTTTCACTGAAGAATAACTGTTTACAACGCTTTCACGCGATGTAAAGTCTCGTAAAATACGTTATAGGAGCGGTTTATAGTTGTTGCCGCGGTTTTTATTCGTCGTTCTATCAAACCTTCTTTCATGTGGTTCATTTTTATGGGCGGTTACAACATTTGATATAATATCGGATACTTATGTTAACATACTACATTTTGTGTTATGGGTTCCAGTTACAACATACAAATGTGTTTTATACTATATTTTCAAACATATTTGCATGCCAGTTGATAAGTGTTCACGGCGACCATGGACGTTTGTGGTCGACATCAAATACGATTCTGAGGTCGCCTAATGAGGCATTCCTCTCCCTTGAAGACTAGACCCCAGGGAAACATAATATTTTTTTTACAGAGGAGGTAACCGCTTAGTCTAATCATACATTCCGACAAGAATTAAAGAATTTAATTGCATAGGACTTGAAGAACAATATTTTAAGGTTTTGTGTTTATATTATATCGAATATCACAGATATTTCTAAGACCATCACAATTAATAACTGCCTGCCTCGTCTCGTTACTAGCCGGTCTCTGCTAGTTAAAATAATATGACTCTTATTATTGCATTAATAATCTTCAACTGCCTCTGATGCGTGGTAATTGCCAAACGTATATTTTTCATCTCATCTGTATTTATTTTTAGCTGCATTCCCGCTATTAATAATTCTCTATTTTTGTACCGTTAAAGCGACATCTGCTGGTAGCGTTACGAATTAAAACGTACGTGAACAGTGTAAGAAAGCTTCAACTTTAAATTTAGACTCAAACCCGATTATCGTTGTGATACATCCGATTTGTAAGAGATGGCGCTACGGAGACATCCAGTAGAATCCCTGAGAAAATTTCATCAAACCCGATGAGCTGTTGTGGTACAATCAGTTGAATAGAGATGGCGCCACGTTATAGTGTTCAAATGTTTCCTTTCTGACACAAATTTTCCTCTGAAGATCGTTATTGTACTTGGACACTTGTATTAGGTTTACTCTGTGTCATTTGTCTCTCATCATGCTCATAATCCATCATTACCTACCTTTCAATGGTGATCTATCTTCTTTCAAAGCACAGATTATGTTTTATTCCACCATACTGATCAGTATCGTTATTTGAGTTTCTTCTCTGTTTTTTTCACCATCGAACCAAGCGATACAGTAGAGGTTAGTTGTTCTACCACAATACCAAAATATATACAAATATATACAAGTACGTTATGGTTCTTCTCCACCACTTTATAAATCTCTGAATTTCGCGTATAGGTGAATAATTTTTTTAATCACTAGAATTGTATAAACAAAGATTAAAATGTTCTAGAAACAATTGACCTAGACGATCCCTCATTCTTCTACTAACCTCCTAATCCAACAGAAGGCTAGGTCATAGTAGGTAAATCTTTAACTATACTTAATATACTTCACCGCATATATGCATGCAGTATATATTCAAAGTTCAAAATGCGTTATCGAACCTTCACTCGATCGATATCGAACACTCCATCCCACTAAATCGTAGCTCCGTAGAGCATGAAACGTACCTACTGAATGTATGTATACTTACAACATCTGTACCAATTGTAGTAGACTATCTATCATTGTAAAGTCTTCGATCAAAATTGAAATTTCGAAACATTTTTAAGCAAAATCTATACATATAATAATACAGTAAATTTCGAGTGTCTGTACATTGAATATATTTATGAAAAAGTAATTGGGGACGATGTTGAAATAGTATTAGAACACTTTTCAATGTTTTTTAATTTTTTTGTCTGTCTGTTTGTCTGTTTGTTCGGGCTAATCTCC
>DWNR01002436.1:0-13071 GCA_018250455.1 Polygonus leo
GGCGAACATCTTAGTCCTCAAGGATAGCAACGCATCTGTGATCAAGCTTAGGTATGACTCAATCGTACTTGAGGATGTTTACTGATGTCCATAGGCGGCAGTGACCACTTACCATCAGGTGGACTGCATGCTTGTTTGTTACCTTTACACAATAAACAAACTAAGAAATAATGCAAAATACATAAATTAATACTGGTAGTTGAATAGTATCCCTTAAGTTTTTAATGAATCGTCCGTCAAGAACTTGTTTCTATACTGCTGTCGGTTGAATGGAATACATGTTTAGATTTTGATTTATTACACTTTACAATAAACATCCACTGTGGTCGATTCATTCACGGGTAATAATAAATCCTTTATGGAGCTATTAAGATGGCCGATAAAGAGGATATCAGCCTCCCGCTGTATTGTGCGGTTTTCGCAATAAAAGTATCATAACCTAATTTTAACAGGTGACATCTACTTGAACAAAATCACTACACTAGTATTAGCAAAGGAATTTTGAAACTAGACTAGTGGGCGATTAGGTAATAAGTATAACTAGAATATACTTTATTATTAAGCCTAAATATTATAGCTTGCTATATTAAATTGAACTAGTCATGAGTACAAAACTTTGTGGGTAAAATTCGAGCATTTAAAAAAAACCTTTCGCTAACATATTTATGTTAGGGAAATTAATGTATGCAGTTTAAATTAATTAAACCTTAAATAAATTCTATTAAAATTTTAGATAAGAATGAAAAATAAAAATATCGACTATTAATTTGCTAAGGATTCCTCAAACAAATGGACCAAACCACCAGCTGAAAATTCAAAATAATAAAACGTTAAACAATAAATATTTGGACGGGCGTGAGGACCAGTGGCCCCGAAGCGTTCCATTAAGCGTATCTAATTAACTCTTTAGCAGTTAGCCGCATCTCAATCAAAACGATTAGTGCAAAGGAAGTGTCTAATGGAGTGCGTTCGGTAGCTGCGTTCAGAGGATGGTGTTAAGAAATAATTACTATTGGTCACGCCTCCCCTGATTGCTTTTCGAAACCGCTCATAAATCTACTTGGTTCCTGCCAAACACAAGAACCACAAGTATCTTATTTGAAATAATACGGCCATAGGCCGTTACTCAACACACGTTTTAGACTTCAATCGAACTTTACATCGACATACCATTGTTATAGATCGATACCACATTTTTAAATTAGTATATATGCAAAGAATTGAACCTCTGTGAAACAATATATTAAATTAAAACGAATTCAATCAAATATAACCCTAAAATATTTGTATTAGCCAAGAGACGAAAATTTTTCAATAGCTTTTGCAATAAAATAAGTATGGTATTAATGAACTTCAATTCCGCTACTAGAAACCATCAAGCGTCTTTTGCATGCATGCCCCTAGAATCCTTTGGTATTTCTTGTATACAGCAAAACCTTCCGAAAATAACGGTACTGCCGTTTTGATATGTATAGGAATCAAGTGAAATAAATTCATGCAATTAGGAGGTTATCACGGGAATGCAGCGTATTTTTGTTTACTCTTCATATTTAATTTCATGGAGATGCGTTGGTATATTTTGAAACATTTTCGAAGGAAGAAACTGTGGTTACAACATGTACCTAATAAAAACGAGTAAATATTTGTTGTTTCATAATTCATATCCTCTATTTCCTAATTATGTAGATTTCGGTATGAATGAACATATGAAGACGAAATATTTTATATATAGCATGGAAGTTGGCGGAAGTCGACTGGGTACCTATAAATTATGACTCGTATGAAATGGTCTTAGTGTTGTAAGGTAAGAGTCAGTATTGCAATCTGCAAAGGAAGTCTGACCGTGAATACATTTGTATCTTATAATAAGCCCCGTTATTATGCAACTTCCATTCTATGAATTATACAGGTACCACTATTTCTCAATTTAAAACGTAATACAAGAAGACTAGAATAGGTCAAATTTTAAAAGGTGACGTTAGATCTTTTGTAGGGATAATATGATTTGTGTTTGTGTGTAATGACAATGGGTATCCTATGCATACCTTCGTACGTTCATGTAGGTATGTAGAAGCTTTTTGATTTATCTATTCTTTTAACCTCTTTACTTTATTTAACATGTGTTTTGTCTTTAAATTAATAAGTAAATGTTTTAAATTTTAAATAAAGGGGGATTTAAAATATTTTCCTTTTATCACTATTTGCTCTACGTTATATGACACGAATTTATTTGTGATCATATTACGTAAAAGAGTTTAAAATACTCTACTAAAAATACTCTACTAAAATACTAAAAAATTTAATGCAAACGATGTCAATATTTCCTTTAGGATGTAGCACGATGAATCACTGATGCTTATTACACTTGTCGGATGCACTAATCGGTCATTATCTTTAAATAGTGTTTAGCCGGCTCGGTGAACACACTATCTACGCTACATCGAGACGTGGGAATGGTTCGCACGGACCACTGAGAATTTGACGAACAAAAAGGAATGTCAAGATGCATGTTGTGTAAGTCCATTATACTACTTTTTATACTTGGATTAGTAGACGTACTAGACTTTATTATTAGGAAAATTCTCAAATGAAAATATGTATGATGAAAGTAGAAATAGGTATACCTACATATGATCCTGCAGAATAAATTGCAACTTTTCATTTATGCTACTACTAAGCGAAATTAGTAAAAAGTGAGCTTTTCATAATTACTATAAAACCTCAATCAAAATTCTTTAAAATTAACAACATTTTCGTATACAAATATAATTAAGTAAACTATTAATATAATCTAATATACTATATAATCCAACTGACATTTGACCAATTTGCATTGAACGTATGTTCTTGAGGCTATTTAGCATTTTTGACGTCCGCTCCCTGCATTGTTCTACACAATAGTGGCAATATGTTAGAAGCTTGTTTAATATCTTTCACCTTGAAAACGTTCTGAATTATTGCGATAAGTATTAAGTGGTCAGGTGCGTATGCGTAAATTAATTACTTGCGAATACTTCTGTCAGAGTAGTTGCAAAATATTTGTGGGCAAGGTTGCCTTTCGTTACTTTGCGATTTTGCATTTTCGTCGCATCAATGATAAGATACAGGAATGTAAAAAGCGTGATTAAAAATACATAACGCATTCGGAATATGTTTATACCGCGTTTAAATGACTAATTTATATTATTGAAATTAAAAATAATATCAGTAATAGTTATTTTTTGTTTAATAGGTATTTATTATTTATATTGTAAATTTACATATGGCTATATCTAGCAGAAATTTTATATATGGTGCAAATTTATGGCGCAAATGTAACATCATAATTTGAATTGTTAAATATGAAAAAAAAGATCCTGTTTTTATCAAATTTTTACATGCAAATGTAAAATTAATGGCGTTAACTGGAAAAAATGTATGGCTCAAATGACCACCTCCAGAGGTGATGTAAAATCGTGGACGGTACGGCATTTTAAATTGTTGCTTGCAAAACATCTGGCTCCACATTGGTGATTACTTCTTCAAAGTTAGGTTTAGATTTAAAAAACGCCAAAAACATTAAAATATGGCGCCATTAGATTTGGCAATCTACATGGCCAGTTCAAATACCCAAAAGAAATTACTCGGACTCGGACTCGGTCTCAGAATCTACACTGTTGCCCGAGTTAGGTTAGCGTTTGCTCTGTCGTGTTTAGAACCAATATTGACTGGAGCCAATGCAGCAACTTGTTGTAAAAATCCGTTTAACATCTGCTTATTATGCTCACCATTACGGTGCATGCATTACGGTGGCGGTGGCGGGCCAATTACTCTCTCACTGCAAAAGTTAAGGCACATTTACACACATTATTTTTATCATATCATATCATTTTTATCACATTATTTTTGTGCCACCCTGTACAATGTTTTCCACTTCGAAAGTGGTTTTATTTACACGTTTTTCATAGTCATACTGATGATAAGTCATAATTGTCACAAAATAAAAATCCGGCAATTTTACTTCTGTAAACATTAAAGAAAAAAAATATTATATTTCGTTAACAACTAACTCTGTTGCAGTTTGAAATCTTCTTTATTCGTCAAAATACCACCTGTTGACGACTGGAGCTATAAAAGCGACAAGTGTGAAGATGTTGTCTAGAAACTAGAATGTTTATGATTTAAGCGTGAGAAGTGTGTCGCATTTGATGTTATCACACCCTTGATGTTCTACCGTGATCTTATATAGTTTTTAGCCGACTTTAAAAGAAGACTTTAAACAGATTCCCAATTCAACAGATTTTGCTTGGGAACTGATTATTAAAATTCTTTATAGTGAATAGTATACACATACATAGAAATAGACATTTACTCTTCTACTCTATTCTGCTTCTATTTATTTTTGTTATAATAAAATGAATGAATTGAAGTAATCCAAACTCAGAGGCACTACCTAATGCATTGTGATGACGCACCTGTAGACCTGACATATACATATGTATATTACATGTGTTTTGATGCAATAAAAATAATATAAGTTATGTCAAGGGCAGTCCTTACACTGTGATCGACTGAGAAATTGTCGTAATAACTCCAGGGCTAATTATTGAAGCTATTTATGGGCTTTATGTCATTATTGACGGACAAGATACGAACAAACATCACGCAATAGACACTCGGGCGCACGGTACTCACTAACGACGTTTTAATAGATTTATTCGCTACTCATATATTGAATTATTGTCATTATGACCATATAATATGACCGTGTAATCACTATTAGGCCCGACGTAATATCTACACGTGCTACATGCAAGGTGCGATTATATACATGCTGGTATACCAATGATAAATAAGTTTTCATTTATTGTATATAAAAATATGTACCAACCTTTATTCGTAAAATGTATATAATAATTGAAATGTTTAAAAAGAATGAAAGAAAACTTAGGAAATATGTATACAATTGTGAAGAAAAAACTGAAAATATATAAATGCACCTTTTAAGTTTGATTATAGAAGAAGAATATGAAACGTATATTTGAGAATGGGTGGGTACTTGTAATAACAATCAACGTGTGCTGGCAATGCAAAATCTGTTTTAGATTACACTAATTTGTCAGTTCCCCTCTTGACAACTACTGGCCCATTCATGCTACTACGTGTGGGAAACATTATGAAATTGAAAATGATCATATTTCTTTTAAAAGACACGAGACTATTGCACAAAGATTCACCTAGTTTTCGTCGTTAACTATTCATTATTATGTGCCGTGGGAGATTTTTTGTTATACCATTGTTACGGATTTGATAGGCACATTCCTTAGGACTTGGACGGCGATACAGGTACTTAGTTGAATGGCGTACGCATGCGTTAGATGTGCTACGCTGCAGCCCATATACAATATCTAGGTTAGGGTTACTTCAAGTATTATTGATCTAAACAATTATATTTCATTGGTACATCGTGTGTATGGATTTTCATTTAAAGTATTTAAACCGTTTAAGTTTATGTTGCTGTCACTGAAGATTATAATAAATTAAAATATCAAAAAAATGATTATTATAATGAAAATGCAAAAAAGTCAAAATTGACAATATGCCGCTCGCAGTCGTTCGTCTGGAACCGTACATTATTTGTATTTTGCTCACTGTTCTACGAAAAAATATAAGGGAGGGCTTTAAAACTGCATGGGTATACGTATAAGGTATAGTTACTTATAATGTTTTCTGATTACTAATAAAAGATAATTAATTTCCGTTATTTACAAGTGCTTTGCAACCTTGGCCTTTAGTATATTTATAATAATGTTTGTAAGAAACTATCTACCAATGGTCTATATATCGTGCTTGTTACTTTAGTTTTAAATCTTACCAGCAAACATATATTATATTTAATGATATTACTGATACATGACACTCTCTGTATAGTGGTGCAATTGACTGTCACCAGCTCAGGCACAAGCTGTCAACAGATATAACATCAGAGCAAAAAGACATTGATGTTGTTTTTATTGGCCCACTTCCACTCGAAGGTCCTATGATAATTTTGGTGGACATCTGCGTAGATATGGCGTACTTTACACGTGCAAACTAGATGTAACTCCAAGCCCCGATGCAATCAAGACTATGCATAAATGAATACCAATAATCTATAACTTGTAGACAAGGGACTGTTGAATATTAAAACCGCATCTATCTAAGTTAATAGCAGTTAATTGACAATGTATAATGTTGATTTATTAAAAAATACGTCATCGGTCTTCATAACTTGATTGAAAGATATGAAGTATTACAAATGACAAACTCTTAGTCCAGTTCTTTTAGAAATATTGGAATGTTATATAATAGTTGATTACTACTATCTCAGATAGAAAACATACGATTGCTGAAATGCGCAGCGTTATACGATGTTTCACCCATATAATTTTATAATTTATCTGAATTCAAGGTACATTTTCAATAAAAAATATCAATATAGATATAAAAAGTCGTAAAATAAAAGTAATGCATGAAGCCCATAGTACTTACATATGGAATATACCTACTGGAATAAAACATATCAGCATTATGTGCTAAAAATCTAGATACCAATAATAAAACTTGTGTAATACCAGCCAACAGTTAAGTATAATAAGTTAAAATTTATTGAAAGACAGACGATATTACAGAAGCCACAAGAGTATTGTAAAAACGTTAATCCGTATTTGTGACCGACATTCACTTAAAATATATCGAATTCAGTAACGTATATAATAAAATATGCTAGCTGCATTCCGACCAATTAAACCGTTGTACTACTAAATCTGCGCCTGATTTGTATTACTCGCCATTTTGTTAATAATTCGAACAATGCGAATCACTAACTTCTTAAAAATTTTCACAATGATGGTATTAGGTTAGAGCTGTTCGGAAAGTTGCATTATTGGATGGAAAATACTTTGATTTAAAATAGTTTTAATATATAATTTCGAATGTTTATTTTAAATTTAAAATATTGAAAATATTAAATTTTAGATATTAAAATTTGTACAAATTTGACCTTTTGATTTCCACGCTCATTTGTTTTTAAAGTGAAGGAACATTTTTATACATAAACTAGCTTCCGCCCGCGACTCCGTCCGCGCGGATGTCGGTCTTCGCGTGGATGAAGATTTTTTTTTCTACGTATTTTTCCAGTATAAAAAGTATCCCATTTTATGCCCAGGATAATAAGGTATACTTATACCAAGTTTCATCGAAATCGAACCGTTAGTTTTCACGTGATGCCTGAACATACAGACAGACAGACAGACAGACAAAAAATTTTTTAATCACATATTTGGGTTTGGTATCGATCCAGTAACACCCCCTGCTATTTATTTTTTCAATATTTGCAATGTACAGAATTGACCCTTCTACAGATTTATTATATGTATAGATGAACAAATACAGATCCTCAGTGTTGGCTATAATAATATGGCCATAAGTGTTTTTTATTTAATATTTATTAACTTCATTTATTCTTAAGGTTGCTGATTAACATACGCAATTAATGAGAAAAGTGATAGAATAAATTACAGATAAAGGCAAAAACTTCGTTATTGGTTCAATTGAGGTGAATATTGCATATATTTTTTTTTAAATATGGATTTTTATAAAATATATAGGAAGGCTTATACAACTTAAAATGTGTCTTGGTAGGTAGTCAATATTGCAGATTTTATGTATTTCTAATTTTTATAAATCCGAAAGATTTTCCTATTGTGTATGTAAGGAAAGGCGTGTGGGTGGAAAGTGACAGACGGAGTAAATAAATTAACTTATATTACCGTGGAGCACCAAATGCACAGTGAACTAGTTAAGACGTCGATTATGTTTCAAAATTTAATAAAAGATCGGTTCTATAATAATCAGTAACAGCAATTAGACGGCTGTGACGCAAGAGCAATTTTCACGATTTCGTATGCCGATGAGAATTTCGAAGTTATTGTTAAGAATCACGATAATGCCTACGGAGCGAAACGATTTCATTTCAATAAAATCGCAACGACGTTTTATTTAATCAAACTTTTTTGTCATAATCAATTTCGTGTACAAGAAATCGGCTAACTGCATTAATCCGTAGTATTGCAATTGAGTAGGTTTTGAGCAATCGATGCTTTTGTGACATTTTTGTGTTATCTTTTACATAAATAAAATGTTTTTTATTAAATATTAGTGTAAGTGGTGAAGTATCGTTGCATATTATTATACACATTATATTATTTATTTAAGATTTCAAATCAAATAAGAGAATACTTTAAATACATTGTGTTGATGTTTATTATTATAAAATATTAAAGCATAAGTTTTGATTATGAGTTAATAATATATAAGTGTATACTTTTTTTTAGGAAAGTAAACAGAACACTGTTGGTATCAAAAACTAACAAAACTGTTCCTCAACTAATATATAATTCTCGTCGTACTAAATAACATTGCGAAAAAATCCAAACATTTCCCAATTCAGCATTGAAACAATTCAAATCCTCTGCTATAATATACTTAGCATACAAAGACCAAGGAATTGCATCTCATTAGTATCGTCCACGAATTAGCGATCGTAACGAGGCGTACAATAACACAGGGCTAAAGTTGCCATTCATGTGTGTGAACGAGTTTTGTTCTAACAATAAGCTTCCCATGCACCCGATTGCCATCTGCGCAGTAAACTTGTTACGCAACCAGCAGACGCATGCCACTCAAAGACAATGAAAGTGCGCTTTTTACTACTAACACACGTGTGAGCGAACAATATGAGTCCTAGCTAAGCAGGTCTCTAGGTAAGATCACAGCTGATTACTTGTAGTAGGGCGAACGATTGTCATCGGACTATTAAAATTATTTAAATTTATATACATCTTATCATATGATATATCTTAACAATTTACGATACAATTCAACGCAACCACGTGGTGAAGATAGTATACATTAAAAAAATGTATATTTTTCCTCGGCATTATTCATATGAATCGCGCTATAGTAAAAATAAACATAGATTATTTAAAAAATAACATAATTAAATTATTATAATCTGTATTAATTAATTTTTACCATTCGAAAACGTACAAATAATCCATATGAGCTTTGGTAACCAAAAACCTAATTGCAGTATTTTTTTTATTTGTATTAAGTGGGTAATAATACTTACTTAAATTTCTTTATTAAGTTTTATACGCTTCATTTTAATCTTTTGATTTTGGCGTATCACGCAGAATCGATAAGTTTCGCTGTACTTCAACAAGTTCGTAGACTTGCTACGCGAATCATTTTGGATTCAACTATTAATTAGGAGAAGTTTGTTTGCTATGTTTGGAAGCTTAATGGTTTTTTGCGCGTGCGCATGCCTCAAATTAGTTGGAATTCGGTACAATGCATTCCATTAACTTCAGATACTAGATATACGCCATATGTTGAACCGCCATATGTTATGGTTTTATTTAAGATAATTGCGCTGATTGTTTTGTTCGTGAAATAACTATAAAGATGTTTTTGGAGCAAGTTAGCTATCTATATAAGATACTTCTGAAAGCAGTTGAAGTTGAAGCAGTTCAGCAGTAGAAGCTCAGTAGTTAAGATATCTTTCACACTTGATGTCTTGAGTTCAAATCGTAGGCACCTCTGATTTTTCGAAATTGTGTGAATGAATTATTACTTAGCCTAATTAGTTACGAGCTGACCTATTCTTATTTTTATTTTAAGAGGATGCACTAAGTAAAGTTGCAGCAGGCGGAGTTCTGTAAAATATTATTTTTATATAAAAAAGGAAGGCTAAATAGTTTAGGGCAAGAGTATGGATTTGGTTTTTTTCTTAAGCTGTATTCGATTGAGAATTTTGTAAACTCCATTACTTACTGTGTGTACGCAAATTCTATTGAACTTTGCTGATAAGCGACTGATAAATTGTCATTTATCCGTCGCCTATTCAAAGAATCACCGCAGTAATGCGGAACTCTATATAATTACTGTGACGATTATATTAATAAACGAATAAATGGCACCTTTAAAAGAAGATTAATTTTCAAATTCAAATAGTATTGATAAATCTTTCCAACTTAAAATGGAGTACTAATTTATGACGATTTTAAATATTTTTACTATGAATAATGTGTAAGAAACCGTTCGTTTATCATCCGATCTTATTTGCTCGAAGCGGACGCAGTTTCTCTATGTAATAATCTATTCTTAACATCTTCAGTATCCGTTAAGGCCAAGTAATGAATTAAAAGGTTTCACCATTCAATTGGTAATGGAGCTCTACAAGATTGTGTTAAAATAGGCGCTATAAAGGCTACAAGAACAGTATTTTACGTTTATATTTTATGTTACCTTGTGGTTTTTTCATGAAATGGTAGGGACCGAATCCAAGTATAGGCGACAGCAATTTTCAAAAAATCATCCATGTACTGTGATTATTAACAAGCGCACCCTGTAGGACTATGGTATTATTGAAAACTCTTATACACTACTTATGCATGCGAAGATTCTAGATGCTTTATCTAAGGACACACAAGTCACTGTACTAAGAATAAAATAAGGAAAGTTGATAGAATTATATCCCCACAGTGCACTCTGTCGTCAAGTAATACTAACGCATGCCTGTCACGTCTTGAATTAAACTGCATAAAAGTGATGTCCTGATTCAATCTCGTTTATGTCAATATACCTAAAGGAAAAAAAACTTTTGTCTTCTTATTTGAATACAACTTAACTTCAGCTCCTAATAAGGTCACTGTTTTCCAGAGATTATAGAATTGTTTGCACATATATATACATATATTTTATGTCTATTACCTGAAAACTTTTTAGCAAAAGATTTTCTAGATAAAAAAAAATATACGTTATTCTGTGCGTCCAATAAACTAGTGAAAGTCGCACTTAAGTGAAAACGTAACGTGACGTCCTGCCAGTATTAGTAGTTCCATGGAAGAGGGAAAGAAAAAAATCCATATTTAATTTGTTATCATGAAGATATGACAGATACACTTCTATGTATAATTAAGACATCTATTAAATAACGTCATTACAAATTAAGAAGTATAGTAGTGTTTGTTCTTTAAGGGAAATTGCCGATCTGCCGCTCTTTATCCATTCATGTCCAATATTATTAAATTTTGTCTTTGAAAATGTATTGAGATTTTGGCTTACTTTACGTCAAATTGAAATATGGTTTGTGGGTTGATCAATAAATTGCAGGTTCCAATAATTTGATTATACGATGACTATAGTTATTTGAATCGTGGGCAGCTCGTCGTAGGTTTTAGTTTCAACAGTGGGATATGTAATGAAGAGTAATAAACTTGTGGCTGGACAATACTTAGTAGGTATGTAGATATTTATGATGTTGACCTCACAGCGGTTTGGCTGCACATTATGGAAATGAATCTAAAAATTATGCGACACGTCTATACCGTCGTCTGTGCATTTTTTTACAATCTGAGCGATGTACTTGAATGCAGACTATTTCGAATTTCCTTGAATTTTTATCAGAGATCTCCGTCTATGTCTCAATGCTCTTTGAAAACTATTTTGATATCGGTTGTTGAAATATCGCATACAATATTCGATTGAGATAGCGTTTATAAGTGCTACAGTTTTGTGTCAAAATCGCATGCGCCAACCCGCCTATAGGTTCGCGAATTCACCCCTAGGACACGCGAATTTATTTATTGCATCGTGATTCATGTGTCTGTTGCAACAGACGAATAATATTTGCAATGTTCTCAAAGCGACGAATATTTTTTTCCGAACCCGTCATTTTTCACGTCCAACTGCAGCGTTCAATGCAATCAATAAATTTATTTCTAACCTAAACTAGATTCCGATTATATTTATTTATAACTTCGTACGTTTTATATGTCTTGGCTTAGTTTTTTTTTATATTGAGAGAGAAAAAACATATTATCTTCTTTGTTAATTAAATAAAGGGTTTATTAGTTAATTAAGATGCTATATTGAAAAGTTATGCTATACTTATACACGAGATTTGGTTTTTTAATCTTCAGTGGTAGCAACACATCTGTAGTAGTCAACCTCATGTTCGATTAATTCGTATTTGGAATTGAGGCCTCTCACCACGTATTATCAGGTAAACTCTGCTTTACTACTCATAACAAGTAAGAATAACGTGGATGCTAATGCTATGCCAATTTATACATCATTTTGAAATATTCTTGATGTAAAAAAAATATTCTGCTTCGCTTTCGCAAATAAAATTAGTGCACAGTATAGATACACTAGTTTTTGACACGCTAAATCAGCTTTCTTATATCAGTAAAACCTGTACCTAGTTTGTTTATAGGAGGTTATAGAAAAGTAATGAACATCTGCGTCTAGTGTTAGTATAATTAGAATCGAGGTGCAATTATATGCAAATGCGGCAAGGCAAGTGAGCTCGTTTTGAAACCATCCATTTGTCGTCACACCTACCAGGGCTAATTCTGTGACGAAGTCAGCTGTCATTAGTATTCATCGCATGGGTAGAACGGAAAATTTTGCTCAGAATCTTTCTAGTGGTTTATTCATTATACATTTTGTCATATATTGCCAATTTGTAATAAATTTTTCGTATCCTTTTTCTTCTATAGCCCTTACAAAATCCATAATGATCGTTTGAATATTTACAGCGTAACAAATAAATAAACTTTAACACTTCTAATAATTATTTATAATATTACTCATATTTATATAATATAACTTTTATGTTTTTGGACTTATGTAGGTGTATTAAATTAAAAACTCTTTTAACTCTTTTTTTGAAGCAACTAGATTTATGTGTTAAACTATTCGTTAACTGAAATTAATAAATTCAGTATTAAACAATGACAACCATTATTAGGTTGTAGGGATTCGATCTCACACGCTAGGTGTCCACTACTCAATCACAGGTCTCTGGTATTTCTCTATGACTCACTCATTATGCGTGCGTAATTATTACTTAATTATCACTTACTTTTCAGGGAAAAGAAATATCGTGGGAAAACTTAAATGTTTACCAGGTTATAAAAAAGGTGTGAAGTCTACTAAGTCTCAATTGGACAGTTATGAACTTTGGCTTAAATCCTTCTCTTT
>DWNR01002437.1:0-13071 GCA_018250455.1 Polygonus leo
GTTATGGATATATCTTGAACGTTACACAGTAGCTACATAGCAAAATGACAATTTCGGACAATATGACAAAATACTAAAATGAAGAAGAAAAAAACAATCAAATACAGCTATAACTTTTACAACAAATTAACGTACTTATTTACATATATGTAGATATTTATGTGTTTATTACTTTTGTTATAAAGGTGGTTAAGTACACGAAAATGTCGTTTGGCTAAAGAGGTCTTAAAGCGGGTAGTTTAACACACGGCGTAATATCGGCGATTATGAATAACGAATGAATATGATGATGACGACACTTTTATGTACATTATGACACTCTTTTAAGCAGTGTAGACCAACATCAAAGGTATCTATTATATATTTTAGGCCATATTTCGTAATTGCAAACAGTAGTAAGTTTTTTTTTTTAAAGAGTGCCGTGAGTTTTTTTCCATCGGCTTTTTTCTTCCGGTCTACTTATGCCTAAAAGAGGAGCTTAAAGCCGATGAATTAATTATTTAATTAATTATTCTAATATCTAATTACTGATGTAACACTGTATGACTTCATTGAGTGTATCTATATATCTAATAATGAATAAAAACTTATGAATTTGAATTTGAATTTAGTAGTTCAGTGTTACATTGCATTACCATCATTAATAAACGCGGAAGTATAAATAACTCCATATCTTTTTCCTTTGGACTGCCTTCAAACTTTACGGCCATTACTATCCATACCAGAGATTTAAGACATTGGAGCTGTCAAAAAGTAGAGCCGATATTTTTTTATTGATGTACTTTTTATAGCCGGAGGATGAGAAGTGGACTACGTGAGGTGCGAGGCTGATAGGATATTATAATTGCGATTCGCGTTTTTGAATCGGTGCGATTTAATATCGCAACGGTCCAATTGCGTAAACGCAATGAAAACGCCGCATTACCGTGACGTAGTCGTTGCGTTTATTTTAGAAAAATCTACTAGTGTTTTTTTCTGAGCGATTCGCTACCGGCAGCGCTCCTTATACAATCATATAAAGGTAGCAAACGAACATAGAGTTCTCCCATGATGGCAAGGGGTCACGCCGCCCATGGACATTTCTAATCAACCTTAAATACGATAGAATCCTACCTACAGTTGATGACAGATGAGTGGCTACCTCTAACGACTAAAATGATCGCCTCGTGTGTATATTTTAGTTACATGGTTAGTAGTTTAATTACATAGATTGCTTTACCATCATTATTAAACGCGAAAGTATAAATAACTCCATATCTTTTTTCTTTGAACTGCCTTCAAACTTTACGGCCATTACTATCCATACCAGAGATTTAAGACATTGGAGCTGTCAAAAACTAGAGCCGATATATTTTTATTGGCGTACTTTTTATAGCCGGAGGATGAGAAGTGGACTACGTGAGGTGCGAGGCTGATAGGATATTGTAATTGCGATTTGCCTTTTCGAGGCGGTGCGATTTAATATAGTGCTCTCACTTCACTCATAAACGCAATGAAAACGATGCGTAAATGTGACGTTATCGGTGCGTTTGTTTTAAAACACCATTGTTGGTACTAGCATTACCAGTAGTGTTTTTCAAACGATTTTCTAGCGGGAAATATCCTTTTTTGGTATACAAAGGTTGCAAACGAACATGCAGACCTGATGGTAAGTGATTGCACCGACCATGGATATTTATAATGAATCTTAAATACGATAGAATCGTACCTGAAGTTGATTACAGGTGCGTTTCTACCCCTGAGGACTAGTATGTTCATCTCTTATGTACCTTTAGCCAACAAGCACACGTCTTCAAGACCGAAACACAATAAATTGCTTCACGGAGGATTATCAAGGTGGCGGTTGTACCTCTCCAGTCGAGCTACATGAGTAATATCGCCTGTCGAAATCCTCCGAAGTCTATGCAGCGACTTCGTCGACAACGTCATAATAATACACTTTTAATATGTCAAGTGTACCTATCTATCATACGTACGTTACGGACGATATATTTAAGCATCTCTTACATTACGCTGATAAGTAAGTAGTAACATTTTTAGGTTTTTAGGGTAAAGTTTTTAAGCACACACAAGAGTACTCCGAAAAGCAATTCTTAAATTTCGGTTCTAGAGAGGCGTCACTGGCTATGCTTGTTCAACTTCAGACATGATTCAATTATATTTGTCAGGTTGGTTAATAATGTGCATGGGCAGTGACCACTTACCATCTAGTTTACTAAACCTTTTTACGATAAAAAATACTCTTTTGCTGCTACAAAAAGTATCATACTAAATCCAACCTGCCCACTTTAACAATAGTACTTATTCGTAAAACGTATTTAAAACGACAAAAGGAAACTACAACCATTTATATTTCATATTTTATTAAGTAAAACTCAACAATAATTTCACAAATAACATAAAAGGAACAATGTATTGTTACGATTTAATGGACCATGTCTATTAATCAATAACTCACGTTGCACCTCAGGCGAAGAACGATAAGCGATGGTAGGAAATATTGTTTTATAGTTTAAAGTAGAACTCTTTTACCTAACCTAGCTGTTGTTGACCTTTGTCAAAGCCCTAAACGAGGCAAACATACCTTGCTTTATCTCGCATTCTCTGCGCTGTAATAATGTAACCTAAATCATACAATCTTTAAATGCAGATAAATTTGCAATATTATTATGCATCATATTCGACTTATAACAGTCCAATTTACTCGGGTCTACTTAAAGCAAAAAAATACTGCATAATCATCACTGGTCAAATGTGAATTTGCAGAATCCCATTCTGTATGTTATAGTTAGTTATACTTTGCTTGCTTAACTTGAATAGCTTTTATTTGATCGCGTTACCGTTCTTGCTTGCGGTGAAACAAGTGAGTAAATATACACCAGGTGTAACTCAATTTCCTTGTTATAATGGGTAAAAAGCCACATATTGAATAGCTATTATATTTACAGATTAACTTACGTTGGATGTTGTTAATTAAAGTACACGTGTACAAAACGTACATTAAACGTGTTTTAACGAATAAAAGACGCCATGCATCGTTGTACTATTTTTAAAAAGTTTTTAAAGGTCATACCACATACTGTTACTCATAGTGACGCAAACCCTTGAGATGTTGTTAAATTATCAAAACACCGCCTGTGTATATCAGCTAGTCCTATTAACGCATCTAAAGTTGAAAGTTATATATATAGAGAAAAGTACTTAAATTAGTACGAAAGTGAAGCAGAAATGCATAATATTGATATTAATTCCAAACTTAACTAGTACAAAAACGACTAATCGTAAAACAGCCACTTTAGAACAATGATTATTATAAATAAATACGGAAGAAATTCTCATAGTTCGTAAAAGATCTTGGACTTATTCATAAATTGACTAGTAGTTCGCTATTAGAAAAAAAAAATTGAAGTTATTTATATTCTAATAGTATCATGATAGTGTCATGAACTGTTCTACTGCTTGACACAGGTCTTCTTTAAGATTGATTAGGCCATACTTTCAAATATTTTAAAGGTTTAAGTTAGTTTAGTGCACCTATCAGATTTATCGTGATTCAAAGCAAATTATAATCAATAATTTCAAGTTAATAATCCATAATCATATGATGGCAAAGTCACAGCGTATCTTAGTCAAACTACACTTATTTATCAAACAGAAATTCGCATTACATACATATGAGAACATCTTCCTTAAAAATCCAATTCAAAGTAGATAATATCTTGGTTAGTGAAGTTCGTATCTTAATATATCACAAGGTGGAACAATGACGACTACAGATGAATGTTAAACTAATGATCATGTAACTAGAGCATATAAAAATTAGATTTCAATAGCAAAAGTTAATTTAGGTAAGTACGTATTGCAAGGTCCGCTTTATCGATACAAAATTAAATATTTATTAATAAATTATATTAAGAAAATTAATAACAAACAGTCAGACGACAAAATTAAAAGTGACTACATCGTTTTTAAATTATACGTCCTAATCTCGATTTAAGTTTAAATTTCTTCGTTTTTCGAATATTTTTGACTATTTTTTGTGATGTCGCACGGTCTATTTCGTTTTATAGCTTATTATGCAAAATATAAATAGTAATATACCAAATAATTATAAATATACCATATACTTACAATATTTTAGATTAAATTTCCGTTTTATCTTCTTTGAATGCCAAAAGAAACTTCTATATATCCTCGTTCCCTATTTGTATTATATATAAATGACTAGACTAAAATATTAGAGAGATATTTAAAGATGTTCCTAGATTAAAGTACATAGTACAAAGTCAACATAATACAAAATACATAATATAATTTAAGTCATCGAATTATAAGATAAAACCGTGCAAAACCACTGATTAGATTTAACGTCATAAAAATTAAATTAGCTCCTCAACAAAACTCATTATCTTAATTAAGCTTATTAATAACATTAAGGCTATCCGATTAATCTTCTGTTCCTGTGATCCATTGCAGATACTTGAAGGATCTGGACTGGATGGGAGTGGCTCTGGACTCACTTGACCAATGTGGTCGTGATTGCTGGTAGACTACCGGTTGCTCTCTGTAATAAGAAAATATTAAATATGAATCATTTAGTTTTATCGAGATCGTGCATGTTGACATAGCTAAAAGGGTTTTTCTTCATTTAACAGACTCAATGAAAGTGTACAGTTATGGTGTTTTCAAATTGAAATTAACAACAGTAATTGCTAAATCTAAAAGTTAAGGATATAAGTCAAGCCTTGCGACATCCTCAGGAAATCTATAAAGGAAACTTATAAATGGCTATTATTGTATAATGATTTCATACTATACTATGTACTAGCTGTAAGTTCCTAAAGAAAATAAAATAAAATAAAAGAGATTCAGTGTATGCTATTGACAAACAATATACAAAAGAACAAAAGTATATAAAATGCAAAATTGACAAAAAATAGAACTTATGTAGTTCAACAGGAGAAGTTCCACCGGCACTTTCCTCATCTTTCCGTGATTCAAGCGTGATTGCCAGATAAACGTCTTAATCGTCAGGGGTAGCAACGCATATCAGATCAAGTGCGATCCAGTTGTATTTGAGTTTAATTATAAATTTCCATGGGCGGCTGTGACCACTTACCATACATACTCTTTACCTTTATATGATGCAAAAATCACGAGCACACAAGGACCAAATATTTGAAATTGTTTAATAATATAATCGAGAACGTAGTAGATAATGTTGCATAAATTTCGGAGTATAGTTACCGTACAGAATTAAATTAGAGCGCGACAATTATTTATTAACTCGCAAACATTATAATCCATTTAGTGTAGAAATATTTTGTGACAGCTCATAATTATTTCATATATGTGGCGTAATAGAGTAACAATATTATTGTATTCAGTTTCAGGCAAATTTAGACAACTACAAATCGACCAATTGTAGTTTGTAACGGTTTAACGTATCTCATTTAATTTTGTGTATTCACATGAGAATACATGTTTAAAAACATGTTTATTGAGAAATGTATTTTAATTTGCTTATTTATTGTCTGTAAAAAAAGAGTTACACTTACTGACCACATTGCAAATTAAGAGAGCTACGAATTAAGAAAGATTATAATACCCAAAAAACTTTCTAAGCATTTTTCAAAATGTAAGTGTAAACGGCATGTAGAATGTCTTCTATGTAGAATAGTCTTAGCTTCACTTCAAATTTCCTTGAAAGACAAGACAATCGGTAAATAAAATATACATAGCTTAACAATGCTAATATATAACGACCTGGCTATACAAAACTGCATTAGTAAATATCAAAATAATTATTACAGTGGTGTATATAGGAGGGCAAGTATGTCAGAACCGCCATTTGGCACTCAATACTCTCTGCCTACCCCGTTAGGGATTTGGCGTGAAGATGTGTATGTATGTATATATAGGAGAATTTTACTCATGTTTATTGCACTTACCTATTGTCAGCAGCGGTACGCGCATGATAAGCAGGCACACTTGGATTGTGGTAATTCTGCGCTTGGACGTTTAGGGTGTAAGTCTGCACAGGAGGATGCTCCGCCGGGACCGGACTCTGGTAACTATTCGGGTTGTATCTGTCTACAGATACTCCCCTGGTTCTTTCTGAAATCGGTGAATTTACCCCGCTCTTAACGTATGAACTTTGAGGGCGTCCGCGACCCAAAGTGTTGGTCTTCGGCCATTCTTTCGATTCTGCATATTCTGTCTCGTAACTCCTTTCCCGCCACGAACGTGGTTTCAACGTCTGACTCCATGTTGGAGTTGGCGTGTATTCGGTATTGGTGTACTTGGGATCCTCTTCCCATGGAGGTCTCACTGACGTTTCAGTTTGAACAGTTGTCTGGGAGGTCTTTTCGGTGAATTCTCGAAGTTCCTTTCGCCATTGTGGCTCAACAGTTTCAACGGGTTCATTGTTATCATAATAGTATTTTGGAGATGGATCCGGCTGAGCTTGATATTTTGATTCATTTGGAATATAGGTCGATTCGGGAACAGTAATGTAACGTCTTTCATATTCACTGTAGTACGTTTTGCGTCCCGGTAACTTTGGAGGTTCTACGTTAGAAACGGGCTTCACAAATGATTGGTTAGGTGCTGGTGGTATGTAAGATGTAGAAGTTGTTTTCGTGAATTTGCTTGCAGGTGGAGTAGGTTTCCAGCTTGGTTTTGGAGCAGTGTTTGCTGGACTAAATGTACTGGTTGGAGGAGGTGGTTGGTAGTAATTTTGATTAGCTGTGTCCGCAACGTAACCTGGATCTTGTTCCCAAGGTGGTGGGACATACGAGGAGGAATATTGCTGTGTTGATTGCTGATAGGTCTCCGTAGAATCCTTCTTTAGGTATGAATTTTGATTGTCAATACTGCTTGTCCAGGTATTTGGTTTTGGAGAATAGCCGGGATACAAATTTTGTGTATAGTTGTTAGTACTTTTGTATGTATCCTTGACGACATTTTCTGTGTAAGATGGCTGGGCAGGTTGAGGTTGATATTGTGGCTGAGGAGCTTGGTACTGCGGTTGCGGTTGACTTTGGTATTGTGGCTGTGGTTGACTTTGGTATTGTGGTTGTGGTTGGCTTTGGTATTGGGGCTGTGGTTGACTTTGGTATTGTGGTTGTGGTTGGCTTTGGTACTGGGGTTGCGGTTGACTTTGATATTGCGGTTGCGGCTGGTACTGTGGCTGCGCTTGAGGTTGATTCCACTGCTGACTTGGAGTCGGTGTAGCATTACTGTACGTTACATTCTCCTTCTTAGTCTGTTGATACCATTGTTGATTTTTAGTAATTGTGCTAGGTTTAACATTGCTGACTGTAAGAACTTCTGATTGAGGTTCTTGTGACCATTGCCTTTCTTCTGTCTGATTGTATTGATTTTGATAGATGTCTGCTGGTGGGATTTGACGTTCCACACTAAGTCGGTCTAATAATAAACTGTGTCGTCTTTCTGTTTGTTCAGGAGCATAAACAGGTTGATAAGGTCTGTTTGGTTGAGGCGAAACCGATATGTTATCTCTGTTTGGAGCAAAATATGTTTTAACAGTAGGAACACTGGGTTGTATCATCTGTTCATACGCTTGATCTAATGTTTTAATAGTTCGATTAACTGTAACGATGTTTTCAATCCTATTGTATTCTGTTTGAGTACTAAGAGCTCCAACAGGCTTGTCTGTAGTAGTAGTAATGATTTCTGTATTCTGCGTATGCGATTTAGTAAATAAGTCGTTGCCTAGGTCAATAGGTTTTATTTCTACATCTATAACTTTTTCTAAGGGAATGGATGGTTCCCTCAGCGGTTGTTTTTGTTCTGCTTGCAGTGTAGGTTTTTCTTCCACCTCTTCTGGTTTCTTAACTTCTTCTTTAGGAGTCTCACTTGCCGATGGTTCTTTCGTCTCTACAATAACTTTTATTGGAATTTCTTCCGGCTTGGATTCAGTCTCTTTAACGGATTGCTGTTGATCTTCGTCTTTCTTATTATCGTCCTTTTCGTCAGATTTTACCTCTTTTGATTCTTTCTTTTCTTGTTCTACTTCAGTTTCTTCGGCTTCTTCATATTCTTCCTCTTCTTCAACTTCCTCCTCTTCCTGTTCTTTGGTATTTTCATCCTCTTTACTGGGCTTTTCATCAACGCTTTCCTTCTTTACTTCAACCTCATGCTCCTCTTCTTCCTTTTCCTCCTTTTCTTCTTCTTCAACATCGTCATTATTCTTTTCTATTTCCTTTTTGATTTCAGTCTTTTTTACTTCTTGTTCTACCTCTTCATCTTCTTCCTCTTCTTCTTGTTCTTCTATTTGAACCTCTTTTGCTTCTTGAACGCTGTATTCCTTCACATTTACTTGTTCTTCTACAGATTCTTCTCTTTGCGTTTCTTGCTTAACTTCAACCTCTTCTGCTTCTTCTTCTTCTTCCTCTTCTACAATTTCTTCTTCTTCATCTTCAGATTGTACCACAGTTACCTTCTTTGTTGTAGTGATTTCTTGTCTTTCCTCTTGTTTAACGATTAAATCATCATGTCCATTTTCTTTTGTTTTTTCTTCTTTCGGCTCCTCAACTATTTCATTGATACTACTTTCTTCTTGGTCATTTTCTTTTTGTTTAGAAGATGTCTCCACAGATTCTACTACGACATGCTCTTCTTCTTCACCTTCTCCAGTAACTTCAACTTCTTCTTCCTCAACTTCAATAACCTCATCTGCTTCTTCTTTTGATAGTATTCTTTTTTCAGTTTTAGTTGCAATTTCAGTTTTTCCATCAACTGTAGTCTTAGTTGTAGTAATTTTCGTCTCCTCTACTGTACCATCAGGTAAAATTTTATTCTCAATTTCTACACTTGTTTCAGTTCGTGCCGCCGATTTTTTCACTGGTAATTTGACCGTAACAGCGGCTTCAACATCTGCATCACCATTTTGATTTTCAGTCACATTGACTTTCTTCTGAACAACCTTTACTTCTTTCTGAAATAATAAAATACAAGAATGTTAAGCTAAAGTTCTTGATAAATGAAATTGAACATAAAACATACAAATATTGAAACAGTAATGCAGTTTTAGTTACAATATATCAGGAAAATATGTTAGGAAAATGCATATAAACTCACGATAGTTATTAGTGTTTTCTATACTTCTCTAATGTTGTACAGTAAGTATGTGTAACAGACAACGTAAACACACATATAGATATAAATATAGTAAGTATACAGTAATTTTAAATCAACCTGGTCATCGTCAGTTGCTATAGAATCTTCAAAAGGCTTTAATATTTCAATAGGATCACATTTTTCATCTGTTACTGGCCTTTCCAATACCTCTAAGGTAATTTTTTTCTCAGGTTCTGTTTGAGATATGGTTTGAGGAATTTGTCTAAGAAACGGTTCATTATTGAATGCTATATCTTTGAGGGCTTTTGAACCTTGCGGCGTTACTTGATAATATTCTGCATCGTATCTCTTTTCAGGGAGCAAAGGAACTGTATAACCATCACTGCCATAACTTGTTTTACTATCATAAATATTGCTTGGTATTGTATTGTACTCATACATTGAAGCAGGTCTACTATTGCTTTGGTAGTTATTATTATTTGCTGACGAATACGGATTAACATTAACATTGTTGTTGTAATTAAATGAGCGATTAAAATCTGAGTCAGGAGCCTTGTAATTGGTAGTAACTGGAGGAACTGGTGCGACTTTCTTTATTGATGCCTCTTTCGGTGGCTCAGGATTACTTCTTGTCCTCAACAAGCTTTTAGGATTCGATGGCAAATTAAAACTCGGAAAAACTTGAACAGGTAAACAGTTAAAGTTAGGTATAGCCATGTTTGAAGATGCTGGTGGTGATTTTATATTTTGAACCGGTGTTTCCGGCACGCCTTGGTTCATTGCATTTCTCATTAATCTTTTCGCCATGCGCTCAGATTTAATCTCCGAGAGGTTGAGCCCCCCCGGGGTATACGTGAACGGCTTACGGTCCCGGTTCATGGCACCATGCAAAGCTGACGGTGGATTCATTATGCTGAAATATTAAGTTTATCGTTACGTTACGAAACTATAACAACGATATGCGAGCGTATTGAAAATATTTTTAAAACGCCTAAAGCTCGCATTCGATTTGGCAAATTGACAACAACAGTAAAAAATAGATATGAGATACTCACGAGGGCCGCTAACAAATTACATTTACTTCCTATTCGATAGCTAGCCTATCGACATCGATATCACTTAGCACATAGGAACTTGGTCACCACTTTTCGGTTTTCACATCACTCATCGACTTGCAGGATGGATTTCTTATATTTGTGATGGAACATGCAGATTATCCGGTCGCAGCGGTTAAATATAGCACGGGATAGTAAATGACACGGTACATTTGAACTCGAGCTGTTGCGCGCGGTCGGCGCTCGCGCCTCTCGCCGCCTACTGTCGTCTTCTGGTAGCCGCCATGTATTTTGGTCGCGGCCCCAATATGAACGGGCGCCTCGTCTACAATTTGTCTTAGCAGAATCGTCACAACAACACCATGCATTTCCGACATTCGTAATTATTGTGGAACAATCTCATTATTACTTTGGCCATTAATCTAAAGTAACTTTGTATATAAGCGGAGCAAAGTCGTGTCTGCCAATTCTTGTGCATATGTCGCGAGAGCGCTTTTCACGACGTCACCGGATAGTACCGGAAATATTTTGTATGGAACATGATAAAAATAAAATGATTTATAACGTATCTTGACAAAAATATCAATGAAGTTCAAACGATAGATATTGTTTTTTTATAACTTAAGTATAATAAAAAAATATTACCAAATTTGTTATATTTTAATTACATGATTTTCACTTCATTCATTTAAGTTTTGGGTACATTGTAAAAATGAATTTATTAAAAGCATAAATCCCCCTCCTTTCGATACAACAGTAGGAGTAAAAATATTTGTCCAATTATAAAACCCTTCTCGAAAATGTACCATCGAAATCAGTTTACAATTAGCGAAGACATCTAAATTACAGTCAAAAATATTTAGTCTAATTGGAAACCCACTAAAATAACTAACATACAAAGATATAGTGGATCCGAACTTATAGCATCAGAAATGCTTTTAAATTTTCATCATTTTGAACCACATCGACATAACTACGCAAACACAAACATTATTAAAACAAGATCGATTCTAGGATGTAAGAGCTAGAAATATAGTCATAATTGAAGCTATTATATCCGTTCTAAATTATTGGGATTTCTATCTCGCTACTGATTTAGTTTTAACAGGGAACGTTGGACGGGTTCTCTCGATAAACGCCAAAAATATTTTTCATTTTTCACGTTTATTTCAGAAAATATTCAAGAATGTTTTTCAACATTTAAAGAAGGTAGCAAACGAACATTTTTGTATAAAGGAAGTAAACAAACATGCAGTCGACCTGATGGTAAGTGGTCACTGCCGCCCATGGACATCAATAATCATCCCCAAGTACGATTAAATCATACCTAAGTTTGATTACAGATGCGTTGCTACCCCTGAAGACTAAGATTTTGCCTCGTGTATAAGAATAGCCGGCACCCACGCCTCTCCAAACCGAAACACAATAATTGCTTCACGGAGGATTAGTTTAGCAGTAGGTGGATGGTTTGCTAGTACGTAATATTAGTACACTAAAAAGTGAAAAATTTCGATGTACTATATCTATGAATATTATACGTACCTATAATATTCATAGGCATTTTTTATGATTTTGTATGTTTCAGCAGTTATGAAAATTTTAAAACAAAATAAAATAAGCAAGAAAATATAGGAATTTCTAGTGTTAAAATGTCTGTTGGCGCCAAAACAATGCGTCATCGTCTCAAACATACTCGTTCGGGCGGAAGAGCCACCGACCGCCATTTTTATTTGCTCCCGCTGGAGGTGCATTACATTTTGCAGTATTTATTAGATTACCTCTGTGGTTTCTGTCTGCCTGGTAATGTTTGAGACTTATTTTGATTGTGTTGTATGTATTTTTATTTACAGTCAGTGGCCACCGCATAAGATAAGTACGAGTAAGTAAGATTACTTGTATATTAAAATTGTAAAAAATATGGAACATTGTCCATGCTTTTCTAGAGCTAAAAAATGCAAGATGTTAATTATCCTTCTTAGATGTTTTGTTTGTTTGTGTGTATGTACTCAAATATGGTGTATGTTCTGGCGGTGGTGTACCACTCGGAAGCTATATTATAAAATGTATAATGTGATATTTATTTTTAAACGAGCAGGCTCGTTGGACGTCGTCCTGTGAATTATTATTAATTAACTCAAAATAATGAAGTCAATAATCGCGATAAAACCTATCCTATCTCACAAGTGGAACTAAATTACACGCATGCATAAATAAATAAATAAAGAAAATCGGTTAAATAATATCGAATACCGTGGGCGATCTTGACACAGGATTTATTATAGTATAAACGCCAATGAAGCCATAACAAGAAGTGTAACGTTAAATTTTCTCAAAAACCGCAACCGAATGTAATATTGTGGACTTGTTCTCATTCGCCCATGGGTACCATTTTAGGTAATAGGAAGTATGCTTTATTGTTAACCGACTTCAAAAAAGAGGAGGTTCTTAATTCAGCTGGTATATATTTTTTATGTATCTACACCGGTTACTCCGTCAATTCTGAACGGATTTTGATTATTCTTTTTTTGTTAGGTAGGTAGGTTACAGAGGGGTTCCCATTTTTTTCATAATTACTTGACCTTGGACTACGTAGATATACCAGGGAATTCCTCAATTTGCAACAGGTATTCTTTTTGCTATGGGTTCAATATAGTTTTGCAAAAGTGAATGCTTACTTGACCTGGAAACTTGAAGGTACATCAGCGAACTCCTCAATATATTATGGGAAATGTGTAGTAAATAACGTATTCTAAAGTTTATGATCAAAGAAGTTCAGAACTGCCAAGTGTGCCAAGAAGGAGGTATATGAAGTGACGGAGGAGATGGCACCGACATCAAAATTATTAATTATTTTTCACTTTTTAGTTCATCTTAAAGTCGGTTCTATTTTTAGTTAAAAAGTTTTTATTTT
>DWNR01002438.1:0-13070 GCA_018250455.1 Polygonus leo
GTTTAAGTATAGCCGGCAACCACGCCTCTCCATACCGAAACACAATGAATTGCTTCACGGAGGATTATGAGGGTGGTGGTGGTACCTCCCCGGTTGAACCACATGAGTTCTACCACCTGGTGCTTTTATGAGGATTACTACACGAAGATAATAGTAGATATGGTTTTATTGAATCTATTTGAATGAAATAATTCCAAATGTAATATAAGCACAGAGTAGATTATTAGAATGAAATTGGGCTTATTGATTCACCTTTGTGGTCCTTATAACAAAAGCTAAATGCAATAAACAATTAATAAGTATGCAAATTAAACATATTAATACCTTGTTAAGTCTCTATTCTGTTCTAAACAAGTTTACCGAGTACAGTGACAATTTTAATTCAAACAGTAGGCAGAAATTCCAATTGCAAATGTATGCAGATTATTTGCGCGACGCATCGGGCGGCAATCAAATTAAGCGACAACAAAAAGACCATAACAAATAGCGTGTTAAAATATAGGCTTTTTATTTATTTTGTTTTGTATCAATAGTCTGCGTTTGTACAAGGCCTAATGGTATGTTTATAGATGCAGACAGGCATTTTTACTTATTATGGAGCCGTATTTGAAGGATGCTAATGGAACCCCATTAAGACTACGCTATCCGTATCTCCGTCCGTCTATCCAACCGTCTATATCTTTGTATCTCTTGAGATTTTATAGTGGGTATAAAGGTAGCAACATAAGTAATCATCTCCAAGTATAATTAAATCATACCTAAATTTGATCACAGATGTGTTGCTACCACTGAGGACTAAATATTTGCCTCGTGTATCAGTGTAATGGAAACCACGTTACATTTATACACTCTCCAAACCGTAACACAATAATTGCTTCACGGAGGATTATGAGGGTGGCGGTGGTAACCTCCTCGGTTGAACTAAACGAGTTGTACCTCCTGGTAAATTAGAAACTTGATTTTTATCATATTTAAAACCTATATCATATATAAATACATATATTATAATAATACCTTATACACTCATAGCCCTACACTAGGATTCCCTGTGTCATGGGTGACATGGACATACACATGAAATATGAACAAACACTCAGACCCAGAACACAAATCCCAATTCATCATTCAAATTTCTGCCTGACCGGGAATCGAAATTGTGACCCTCTGTGCAGCAGATCGCCAAGGACCACACATCTCCTTGTTGAATTCTGAAACCATGGCGTGAGAGGTCGAAATTTTATTCACTTGGCTACTTAGTCTTTTAAGTAAAGCACAACTTAAACTAAATTTTGATTTCATAAACGTTTATCTACGAGACACGCAATTCAACAACAATAATTCCAAAACTCCTACACCGGCTACACCATAAATGATCGTAAAAAAATTACGATCCAATATTACCATAGAAAGGAGAAGTAATAACATTAAAATGTTATATTTATAACCACCCATTGTTTCTAATACGGTATTTATATGCGTTATATCGATTACTTGGATTTTATTTCAAATATTTATAAGCACGACCGTTTTATTAAAGTCTTTTATAACGCCTCTAGTCGATAAAGTAAGTTTGCCTCCGAGTAATAAAAATGTAGTTTTGTTCTAAATGTTTTGTTATTGTCGATTTGACTTCTTAAATAATATAGTAGCGAGATTCTAAAGGTCTACCGTTCCATACTGTGATCGTGCTGTGTCAACATTACAATATGCTAATGAAAGATGTGTTTTAGCGACCAAACATGAATACAAAGACGCAATAAAACTTCAGGGACAGCAATGCATCTATGATCGAAATATGACAATGATAAGTGGTCACAACCTCAAATAGGTATCATTTGAGGTTGTGACTATAGACTCCTTTGTTAATGTTATTTTATTATTTACTAGCTGACCCCGCAATCGTTGTTATGCCTTAAATAAAATATGAAAACATTGTATGCTTATGTTTTATTATGATGTATAAGCTATATTATTGTAAAGTTTTATAAAAATCCATTCAGTAATTTTTACGTGAAAGAGTAACAAACATCCATACTTACAAACTTTCGCGTTTATAATATTAGTTGGATTAGTCGTTAAAGGAGGGGAATGAAAGTTATTTAAATCGTAAGCAATTGCGCCCTAAATGGAGGGAATAAGTAAAATGTAAAAAAAATTCGAACAATCCTTTTTTGTTTAATTGCCGTGCATTGTCCCTTTTAGTTTATTTAAATATTTATATATTTATTGAGTTTTTGCAATATTCACATTTGTCTTATTTTGACCACAAGCGATAAAAGTAACTATAAATATGATGATACAGATAATAAAAAGTATCGAGAAAGGTGAAAAAGTATCGGACCTGCAAACAACGATTTACGCTTTAACAACACCTTGCCTTACTACAACATGAAGCTATATGTAACCGAGCGGCCATAATCGACGCTGACTGTGGCGGTGCCTAACGGCCCAATAAAGGATAAATAGCCGACACAGAGTCACTAAGTGCCCATCCAAAGCGCTTTTCATCCAGAGTTCGGTTCCTGCAGTCACCGCTAGTTTGTAAATGTTGAGACTATTCGGATTCTGTTACTGTCGTCCCACATAATAAAACCGCATAACACAACCAATGTACCCTCGACATACCTGTTAATAAAATAGGTTACAAGTAATCATATGAATAACAGACATTTTTTATTTGACATGTAATAATCTTACTAATAATTTTACCAGGTGGTAGAACTCGTTTAGATTAGTTTTACTCGACCGGGGAGGTACCACCGCTACCCTCATAATCCTCTATGAAGCAATTCTTCTGCAATTCTGTGTTTCGGTTCGGAGAGGCGTGGTTGTCGGTTATACTTATATACGAAGCGAACATCTTAGTCCTCAAGGGGTAGCAACGCATCTTACCATTTATACAATAAAATAAAACCGTTATATTTGTCTCTGAAAGGGCTGGCCCGGCACTTTCACGAAAAAATATAAAAGAAAATTTCAAAATGTCATTAATTATTTAGGACACCATATTTTTTTACAAAAATCGAATGACTGAATGAATTTACGTGAATAGACGTGAGCTTAAAAATGTGTCGTTCTTTACTAACTTACTTACTATTTTATTAGTAAACTAGCTGATCAGTGCAACTTCGTTTGCTTCACGTAAGAGAGAGTTTTTCCCACAAATTTTCCCTGTTTTTGCAACATTTTTCGTTGATACCCCGCTCCTCTTACTTAGTGAATGGACTATTTTCAACACAAAAACTTTTTTTTTAAATTTGAACTAGTAGTTCCTGAGATTAGCACGTTCAAACAAACAAACTTTTCAGTTTTATATTATTAGTATAAGGTATGTGAATAGATCTTTATTTCAGTGTGGGTTAACCTTAACTAAAGCTATGGAACCACAAATAAGGTCGGTAACGACAGGGTTAACTTTAACGTAATCGGTATACGGTCATATGAGCCCTCAGTGTAACATTGGGTTTAATGTTTCTTGACGACTGTTACACGGGTCGTTAAGGGTTGTAGCACACAGTGTGATTACGACAAAACTTTGTATGCGCTGTCCGTTTGTGGCGTTATAATTTAATTGAGTTTTTGGTGTAAATAAAAAGTCTGATATTTATATTTATAATGTCAAACATAAACTTTAGAGAGATACATAGATGTTACGCATAATGATATTGTTAATCTATTAGTTTGAGTGTATTTTCTTAAAAAGGTGACGTAGTACCAAAATCATACATATCTCATCATTATCGTCTATTAAGCATTTCTTTGATTGCGGTAAAATAGCCAGCCGAATAAGAGGTTAAAGATCAACCTCCTGAACTTCAGTGATTTTTTTGCTTTAGGAAAACCACAGCCACTGTATCCACTGCAATAGGAAGCACCAGAGGTTAATGTCGGGTTCGCACCGACTAAAAACCTGACGGTGTTTCTCGTAACCACTTCATCTCGGACACGCGGAACACAAGAAACGCTCGGCAAGCGACGGCCAGTGGCGCAAGCTGTGGCGGTGTGCTGAACACCAGGTACGCCATTATCCGTCCGTCGTCTATCCATCCATACATCCGTCGCCGATATTACGTCCGACGGTAACCATCGGCCCATATCAGTCACCGCCCTCTAGTCCCGCCAGGGAAGCAGGTAAGATGGTTCCGCGCCCCGACTGCCGGGCGCTAGGCAGTTGACCTGAGGCGATTAGCATCACCTTTAGTTGATCCCTGGCTCACCCGGCTAGTAGTGGCCCAAGCCTACGGTCAGGTCCACCGCCTCTTATCTTTTCGCAATGCTGCGCTCGACGCATGGCGTCGTTAGGCGCAGAAGGATACCTACTTTGAGCGGACCTCTGTAAGTGCAGATGCGTCCAGGGTATACGAGGTTTATACGAGGAGGTTGCATAGCATAGTACTTCAAACTTCAAAGTAATCTAGTAACATTTTGTCTAGTAGCGTCACAAGGCTCAAGTATTTTGAAAGTTACTTATTCACGTGTTAATAAATACGAATCGTATTTAATTTTTTCAAATACATTTTATCAATTAGCAAATAACGAACTAACATTAACAAATACAGGTGTTAAATGGATAAAGTTTTTTCTAACGACGTAGTATTTGAAGAAAAATTGCAGTTTAGCAAGTGTTAAAGTTGGAGAAAAATGTCGGGAGCGCTAACTGGCTTGTGGTCTAAAGATCCCGAGGGTATCATTTGGAGTGTGCCCGAGGCACTTGTGCGTGAGATAGCGATACAGATACATTCCAGTTAGATTTGATAATTACACAACATTTTTTTAAAACATAGGTAAATGTAACTACATACATAATTTATTACTTACATTGAGTTTAAATTTTCAAGTTTCAAAAAGGAAGGCCTTTTTGTACGTCTTACCTACTACTTCATCTACGTCCTTATGTATCTCTGCGTAGTCATGAGTTAATGGTATTTTTTATGTAAAAGTAATAATCGGTCAATTGCAAATAGGACACAAAGGGTTTCGAACCAACATAATGGGTTCCGAACTGACTGCCTACAGATGTCGATGCAAGGTAAAATACTAGATGGCGTTGTATTTTACTATAGATTTTTCAGAGTAAAAAAGTTTATTAATATTTTTTCTTCAATTTGTAGTATTTGTATTAGCGGCCACAATAACACATATTCTGTAAAAAAATCTATAGTCTACTCGTAATGGTTCAAGAGCTACAGCCCTGTGACAGACGGACGGACGGACGGATAGCAAAGTCTTAATAATAGGGTCCCGGTGGCGCTTTTTTCGTACAGAACCCTAAAAAGTCATTTCTTGCTATAGGTATATCTTTGTTGAATATTTGTAATCAAAGTGTATGTTATCTCACAAACTAAATGTGATAATCCTGTGTATAAATCCTATTTTTCCCAACACCAACAAATAAGCAACACAAAGAATGCGTTAAGTCGAAACTTGTTATCGGTAAGTTTGTAGCCCGCCGTCGCCGCGGCAAGAATTGCAAATTGCGATAATTCTAACTACGCCAATAAATCAGCTACACCCGTTCAACTTTTTTTCCCGAGGGTGCAAGCTCCGCCATTGTTGGTGATTGATCGCGTTGCTCCCATACTTAAAACTTTCTTTACGTGAACATATGCTCCGAAAGAGTTTGGGACAGTTCCATCGAACATTGACACCTCCTAATAGAAGAATAACTGTTATTTATGGATTTTAAATTAGTCGTGTTACGAGCAGTTAAAGATATGTTATTTTTTATTTCAACTAAGATTGGTATTGAATCATTGTGAGGTGGAACGAAGCTAAAAATATTATTGCTTTCTAGCTAAACTGAATGAGAGTTAAGTACACTCTCTATATACTTATTAAACAAGCAGAGATATATACGTTAGAGTAAGAAAAGCAGTAAATTAAGCATCGATGACGCCCTCGGGAGCCGACGCTGCAGGCAATGATGTAATAGCAATTTATAGCCCTCGCTAATTGCCCTTAATTTGTGTTATGTCCACTGAACTCGTATAGTTTTCTAGATAAATGAACGACTTATTACAAATCATCATTTCAATCTATTAATGGATCACTTAAGGAAGCGCGATTCTCGGAATGAGAAAGTATACATCATCCTAGTTTAATAGGGTTTAGTGGATTTCAATTCAACACCTTTGAGAATGTTAAGGTAACTTCGCTTTTATGTTTCGATTCTTGTAATAATTACAGTCCCTTAATCTAAATCAATTGGTATTCAATAACAAAGTAATAGGTTTTGGAATGTGAAACTAGAACACCGGCAAAGAAGACTAACTTAAAAATGTTATAAAAATATTTCAATTTACATTAAATACATTCAGAAAATATAACAAGTCAAATTGCATAATTATTTATGTAGACAGTATGTAGGAACTTGTTCAAATAATTTCCAATATATTTCATGGTCAAATCCCTGCAATATCCTAGGGTAGAAATTGACAAGAGACAAGAACACCATCTATATTAAGTTTTTAATAAAGTGTTTACTAAAAGCTATGACCACAATAACAATAAAGGCCTTATACAAAGACCATTCCTTTCATAAGTACTCGCTCTATTGTTGTTATTGGCGAGTCAGTGAAGCATTAAAACCGCAGTAGTACTTTCGACATGGAGTCTATAATTCGATTCCCGTAGTAATTACCGGTAGCAAGCAGCCAATTTTCTGGAACCGTCAACACATCCAGCACATAATAATGCAAGTTTGCCGCTAGACTATTTCCGCTTCTTGCTTTTGTATAGTTCCTCTATAATTGTCAATTAGGCGGAAAATTAAATAGCTCTACAATGTTCACTTTCAAAAGGGTACAATATAGAGAGGTTTGTAACTAAACTAATTGGCAAAACAACTTGGTGATGTGATAACAATGTTAGAATAATAAACAAAATATTGACTTACATTAATGCATAGAGCCATAGTTTTTAGAACTTTTCTTTTTGATGTAGATACCGAGGGAGACCCAGACTGACATTTCATGATCAAATTGATCGTGTGCTGTCTGAAGGAGGTGTCAAGAGTCTCCGAAATCGGCGTGTTTGTATGAGGAGAGTTATGAAAGTGGAAGAAGCTAGGCAAGTATGCCAGGACCGTGCCGTTTGGTAGTCGATACTCTCTGCTAACCCCGTTGAGTGTGAGTGTACTTTTTGAAAAAAAAAAAGTTGAGAATGAGAAAGCTTTTTAAACGTGTACGTCACATCTTAAAAGTTTAATTGTAAATGTTCACCTTATTAGTAGTTAGAACATGGACACAATAACAGATAAGCGTAATACTCATACCTACTATCCTAGATACAATACTATAGAGCAGTGGCAGAAAGTAGCGGGTCGTATGCGTCCTGCAAGTTAACAAACTGTGTTAATTTTGGTCTTATTTTACATTAGCTATGTTCTTCAGATCGTTTACCAGGTGGTAGAAATTATTTAGTTCGACCGGCGAGGTACCACCGCCACCCTCATAATCCTCCGTGAAGCAATTAATACTGTTTCGGTTTGGAGAGACATGGTTGCCGGCTATATTTACAAATGAGGCAAACATCTTAGTCCTCAAGGGTAGTAACGCATTTGTGGTCATCCTTGTTTCAATCTTACTTGGGGATGATTACTAATGTCCATGGGCGGCAGTGACCACTTACCATCAGGTGGACTGTATGCTCGTTTGTTATCTTGACACAATAAAAAAAACGTTCTTTACCGTTAACGTTACGTTAACGTTAGTCATGTGTTTCGTACAAGATCTTAATATGTCCTTTATTTATACATACACATTACTCTACATTGTAGTATTTTGTGTGTTATTTGTTACTAATTTAATCTAGACAAGTTCTCTTTGCACATTATTATCGACAATCGCGTTTTTTTGTGAGAATGAGTTGCCTTGGTTTTAATAATCGATTTAATTGATCCAATGAACAATTTAATTAAAATTCTAAAGATATGGCGATCAGCTCTGGGTACGGGCCGACGGTGTATGTTGCAGTCAAATTACTTATCAGTCATCCTTTAATTTGTCTAATAACAGTTTCAAAATTATGATCTTCATCATCTTTTAAATGGAAAGTTATTTTAACCACTTCAGGTATAACCTTATTGTGATACCCATTAAAACACCTTCTGTACTGATTTAACAAATAAGTGCAATTCATATAGATTAATTTATTTTGACATAGTAAAATTACTTTTAGTATAGATATATAACTGAAAATTGAATAGCTAAATTAATTATAAAACCAATCTTAAAATAAATATTGTCCTATAATAGGTAATATTCATTACGAAATGCAACATTTTTAACATTTATCATTAAAGGAAATTGGAGTAAAATAAATATTTTCAGACATACTTAAAACGTACTTTTTACGAAACTCTCCACAACACGTATAAAAATATGCGATTATTAAAATGTCGGAGTACAAATGAGCGATGCGCTATGCAGGTATTCGTGGCACGGGTTATTGGGAGAATTGCGAGAAAATATCCTCCTGCGATTGTTGTTTGCCTTTTTTATCTGTACTATAGGCAATTTACATTTTTATAATTAGCAAATCATAATTGAATGTACACACTGCCATGATATTCAGTTCAAATTACAATTAAAACCACTTCTTCGGTGGACACGCCTATCATCATATAAAAATCCTATTCCAAATTTGGACTTAGCATAGGGTTGAATAGGTATTTAAATGCCCCAATTTTCTAATAAGTAGTGTTTTATTCGAGCGATCTAATAATTAAGTGTTGAATTTTAAGCATACCATTTCAAAGTGTTTTACATAAAAATAATATATGTACCACCCTTTAGTGATGATGTTTTGTAAGCATAACTTCGTTTTAGTTTGTCTTTCATTACTAAAACTAGCATTATTTTCATGTGCTATTAATATCATGACTTCACAATCGGATTTGCCTTTTCATAAATGCAAAATCATAAGTGCGGTCATTACATCCCTTGGTGAGGTTCGGTGTCATGCGCACACGCATACTGCTCGAGATAAGCCACGGACGCCGCGTGCGCGCCGCGTGCCACCCTCGCCTGGGATTTGAATGATAGGTTGCGGACTCTGACGGGAGAAAATTTGATTAAAGCTAACTGTTCGTGAAGCAATAACCATGGTAAATTTAAGATATTTGACACAGTTATTGAACAGAAGTTTTAAACTTTTGAAACTATCATTATAAAAGTTATCACTGATTTTTGAACTTGAAATTAAACTGTTTATAAATTTTATATGTCTGGTTTTTAGTCGAAATGTGTGAATGGGTCAATTTTTTTTTACGGGGCAACAAATAGACTACATTTCCTTCTTTGCGACAGACTATTGCTCTCTTCGAACTGTATACTGCAATGTCTTCGTAACTTTACATATAGTAATTTTTACAGTGTTCCTGTATTGTAAAATTGAGAAATATCAATTATGATTTGTGGTTTATCAATATATCCTTTGTTTTATGATATAGGCTATTATGGCACGGAATTAACATCCTACATACACCATCTCCATTTATAACTGCTTTACCAGTGAACCTTGAATGCACTGTTATATACTTGGAAAGACTTGTGATAGAGTACAACACTATCTAGGTTATCTTTTATCTTTTATTTAGTGCTTATTAATTTTCATTTAAATACCATTCAATTTATTAAACAATAACGTTAAGATATATATACCCTCATAATCCTCCGTGAAGCAATTTATTGTGTTTCGGTATGGAGAGGTGTGGTCGCCGGCGATACTTAAACACGAGGCGAACATCTTAGTCCTCAGGGGTAGCAACGCATCTGTGATTAAACTTAGGCATGACTCAATCGTACTTGAGGATGATTACTGATGTCCATGGGCGGCAGTGAAAACCGATCTATTTATAAGTACTCGTATTGGTCCTTTTCGTCCCAGCATATTTCTAGTGCTGTTTACGATTACAAGTGGCATGACGCCATTGCATCCGGCGTCCCCCAATCATTATGGTGGTGTTAATACGAAATCGGGATTACACTCCATTAACTTTGGCTTTACTATTGAACCGCAGAATAAATAAAGATTATTCTAACTGCTGGTTAAGTGTCGTGAGAAAACTCCGGTCACATAAATTTATCATTACTGCTTTGTGTCGAGCTTTGTGGGTGTATTGTATGGATTTTGGGGACGTACGAAGCGTTGCTTGCACTAAGCTGTTGTATAATTATACAAATTAGTATTTGCTTGTGTTAAAATAGTAATAAAAATGTGTTCTTAATTCTTTGCTCTGCGCAAGCGTTATGTTGTGTTCTCATAGAGACAATGCGTTAATCTTTTTATATTATAAGCCTGATGAGAGATCGAACCTGAAAAAACGTAGTGCAGCAGTATCTAAGTTTCAGTATCTAGTGTAGAAATAAAAGTGTAGTAAACAAATTCAAACACAAATACTTTGTGACAAAATTTAAAAGAACATTTACTCACTACATTTAGATTTATATAATTTAAATATTATATTAAAACTTATGTTTTATAAAAGTAATTATGTTTGTTCTTCTCAGTGCCGAAACGACGAAGGTCATTTTACCTCTTTAATTATTCTCATAAAAAGGTAAAAGAGACAGACAAATTTAATTACGCTAATGACATCGTCATATTAATTACAAGCTAAGTAAGAACGAATACAGAAAGAGGGTAATATTTCTTCTTTTATGTTTTTAATTAAATAGACATACTTGGATGTTATGTAATGGATAACATTTTAAAATTAATTAAATAATGTTTTAGCGTCATTTCGCGAATACGCATTCACGTCTGACTTTAATGAGTAAAGCTAGATGTGAATGCAAAACATTAGGGATTCTAGTCTCTGATCTCTTTACTACGGGGCATTAATCTTAGATCGCACTTATCATTTAATTAGATCCGTGTCGAGCGCCCTTGCGGCTTCAATTTTATTTTATAACGTCATACACACGTCCTGGTCCCTCCCTTGCTAACTACGCTATGGTATTTAATTTTGAGATGAATAACGTCCATTCAAGTATGGACGTAAGGTGCAAAATGCGCTGTGTTTCCGATTGTGCGGCGGAAAATTGCAGTGTTTCTGTATTGGTACCGCTACCCTACTGTTACAATGCTCGACTATTCGCTCCCAGTCTGTGTGGCAAATTAGTAGGGTTGAAACAAATGGATCGGTGCCATCTTATTGAGGTATCATGTCTTTTAATGTGCACAACTACGTAAATGAAAATTGTAGTTTTCTGACGTTTTAAATTTTCATAAAGCTCACTGTATATTCTATAAGATATTTAAAGACATATTGAATATAAATATAAAATATAACTTAATGCACATATTTTTAAGATAATATAAATCTCACTTAAGATAATGTGCATCTTAAAATTCAAATGAAAATAGTAATAATTACATTTGATTTTTGAGTTATACATTTAAATGAGTTTTGCTAGACCTATTAAATATGTGACAAGATATAGCCCTGGTTGTCTAAAAACTATAATATTTTTATCCAAAATATCATCGTACCAAGAATTACGCACTTTAAATGTATTACGAATGAGCAGCCCTATTGGTATAACGAACTGCATTTTATGTCTTGCCTTCCCGCCGGATATTAAGCCCCAAACTTAATCATGTCCCTCTTACAATATTGAACAGTAAAAGGATTTTTTACGCTGCTCATTACACACCGTTAAATTCCCACGAATTCAAACTTTTTTACGAAACCTTTTATTATTTTCACAATTAGTCTCGTGAAGTAATGCGTTCACGCTGCATAATTTCTTGGGTATTGAGTGAGCAGGCCACATACCCGACCCATTCATATAATTGAATGAATAACACATTATGCATCTAATCGGCATTTGTGTTATGAAAGACGTAACGCGAATTTAATTTATCTATCAGGAATACATTCTCAGTCCACTCACGTGTTCCATTTCGGGGTGAGTTGTGTTAAATTGGGGAAGGTTTAATTATAACTTCTGAGATCTAAATATATAAATTTACTTATTTGTCCCGACTTTAGTATTCCAATGCTGTTACTTATAATATAAGGGGTGCAAAACCTAATTAGATTTTTTGGAAAATAAAATAGCAGTATAATCAACGTGTGTCGGTTATATTTGTTACATTTTTAAGGTAATCATTAAATTAAAAAATAAACAATAGTGCGTTTCTTTTTCAATTTTCTATAACCCACTTATATTTTAATTTAATTAAGAAATTATATATTCCAATTATAAAGTATGATGATTAATAATTTACCTTATGAAAAATGATCGTTAGATCTTATATTTTTATTATGTATGTATAGATTATGATCGTAGTTCACAAAAATACATCAGCGAAATAAAACAAACTACGTGAAACTACTAGAGTTTCACCATAATACATTAGGGGTTTATTAAAAAGACTATAAGTAAACAAATTAAAAAGTAATCTTCATTAGTAAATGCTACGTTCTAATGTTGGTAGCAAACATACATAGATATCATCATATATAAGTATGGTAACATCTAAATTTAACTACAATATAAAACAAACCGAAACACATGGTGAAGCTATGAGGGTTTGGCTACGATTAAAAATCTAGAGGTGTATTAAAAAGTCTACAAGTAAACAAATGAAAAAGTAATCTTAATTAGTATATGCTACGTTCTAACGGTAGCAACATCTGACGCTTGGGGAAAAATGAGCGTTGTGAAAAAGAAGAATTTAAAGTGTATTTAAATTTGCATCAGCCGTGGTTGTGATGCAGATGAGTGACGTCACGTGTAGCCTCCCTCAACTGCCTAATTGACACCCCAGTGTAGAGTATAAAACATTTTTAGTTATATGCTTCGTTTAGGGCGTAATCAGATTTTGAGGGTTCACGTTAGTGCCTTTTTACCTTACGTGTACTGTTTTATTATATGTACAAATAACAATGGTTAGTTACTAAAATGTTGTATATGTACATATTGTTTTCTATAAAAATAAGTTAACCTTATGTTCAATTACACAAACTTGACCAGGAAAAATATCTACACATCAATAATAACTAAAATAACGTTACAGTTTGAATATTTCAAATATTTTTGTTTAATTCAATTTTTTTA
>DWNR01002439.1:0-13070 GCA_018250455.1 Polygonus leo
GGGGCGCTTCAAAATAACTGATTTTCAAGGGGGCGTTAGACGAAATAAGTTTGGGAACCTCTGCCTTATTGTATCGCAAGAGATTGTAGCGAGAACGGAGTGTTTTTGGTTCCGTACTTTTTTTCTTTCGTATAATCGTAGCAAACGAGCATGCAGTCCACCTGATGGTAAGAGGTCACTCCCGGTATTAGTAATCATCCCCAAGTACCTACGATTGTTTCGTACCTGAGACTGACCACAGATGCGAGTCTGAAAGCTGGACCGATTTCGTTGAAATTTTCAGATTTTTTTAGATTGGCGTAGCAATTGATTCTATGAAGTTTGGTAGCGATCAGAACAACAGAACTTTTCTTTGCATCAATGACATATTTGTTGCCTATCTGCTATGTATTACGCCCAGGGTTTATTAGTTATGAATACAAATAACATAAAATTAAGAAATGTCTAGATTTTATTAATTTACATAAAATAAAAGTAAGAAATCCCTGCATTTGAACTAAAACAAACAAACAGCTTGTCTCTAGTCTCTCTGTACATTACAATAGTACAAACACATGACAGCTATTGTCACTAAATCGATACTTATTGGTCTGTCCTGTCTAACTACTGCGTCACGTCACGTAGGACCGTCTGTAAGCAGGATCTGCTCTCTCGAGAATACCTGTGCTGCATAGCCACGTCATGTACAATTGTACAAGCCTGCTAGAAGTAAAGTGATCTAAGTGCGTTTAGCCATTTTTACCTATTCACATTTTCATTATATAAAAGTGGTACTCTATTAAACTAGAGCGACCGAAAATGTGATTCAATGATGAACACACTATTGGCCTTAATGACTAATGTAGTATCTTATATATTGTAAATGCCATAGTTAAATCATAGGTAGTCTTAAAAGAAAATTGTACATTTTTATACTCTTTAAATAAGATACAATCTAGAAAAAATATTTTACCAGTGTACGAAACACGTAAGTCCAACATAAATTATCCTAATGTATAAAGTATATAATATGTATAAAGTATAGTAAGTAATAATGTGTGTTTTATCTCGTGTCATGATGTATGGTCGTGATTAACTGAGAAACTACTGAACCAATCTTAATAAAATTTTGTACGTACGTGTAACTTGGTCCAACTTGAGAGATAACATAGTTTAAATATCGATTCAGGCCTCATTTTTAAAGGGTTTTATTTAGCTCACCCCGTTTGTTTGTTTGGTTGGACAATTAAAATCCAGAACGTCTGCCGGTACCGCTAGTTATAAATTTTCTAACTACATATGTGTTAATTTAATAATTTATATAATTTAATAATTAATTTCTAATAATCGTCTTTAATTACGAAGATCGAAATAACTCAGTAGTCACTAAAATGCACTTAAGCTACTTTGGTCTGAGTAGCCTGATATCTACTTGTACTTGTACGTGTCTACTGTATCGATTGGTAAACAAAATAGCCACATGAATTCTTATTACAATTGTAGGTTCGAGGTTGGGTATAGGTATCGGTAAGTAATGAGGGTGTCACCGTATCGATATCTATAAGTATCGATATTAATTATTATCGATATTTTTTTTGAAGATTTAGGGTCGTATGACGTCACAGAGTATCTAAAAGCAAAGCTCTGTATTGAAACTTATTAGGCACTTGACCCAATTAAAACAATATGGTATAGAATATAGTTTCTGTAACCCTTTTGACGGACAGAACTGAATTTTAAGTGCATAGGCATTGTTCTGATTAATTACTAAGATATTTTGGATTAAAAAAACAGACGTGAGACATTTTAAGGGTCTACCTGTCACAGCACAACAAATACACCCGTTTGATACACATAGGGAACAGCAAAATCATAGGGTCATAAGGACATAGTAAGCACACTTACACACATGGCGAACATCTTAGTCCTCAGGGGTAGCAACGCATCAGCCTCACTAAACAAACTTGGTATGATTTAATTGTGCTTGGGGATGATTACTGATGTCCATGGCCGGCAGTGACCACTTACATTAGGTGGACTGCATGCTCGTTTGCTACCTTTACACGATACAAAAGGAAGTTAGTGCTAGAGTTTAAACTTTATGAACAGCAGCCTGAACCCAGAACCTTCAGCCAGCTCCAGCCTGCCAGCCAGTTCTGCATTAAATAGCGTACACATCGATAGCCACAGATGGCGCGCCGAACTTTGACCGAATGAATAATGAATGAATGATCAATTACAATTACTCCAGCAATTGACTGTCGTCCATAACTTGATAGTATGCCAACAAATATAATTAACTAGCTTCTGCTCTCGGTTTCCCATGCGATATTATAAAATTTTGTCATTATTTTCGAATTTATAATATTTTTTCTATCTTCCAAATTACTTATTTTTATGGATAATGGTACCCCGTATCTTTTGTACCCCTGGCAAAATGTGTATAAAATTTCTCTTTGGTTGTGTACGTAAGTGAAAGCGTACAAAACGAAAAGAAAAGCAAGGATTAATTAAAACGTTATTACAGTCTTAGCATAATCTTCATCCTTATATTTAACAAGGAAATTAAATTGTCGAATGGTTAGCCGGCTAATCTTAGAAACTATTTTATAAAACAAAACTATTTTTAAGAAACTTCGTATGTATAAATAATCCTCACAACCCAGAGTAAATCACGGACTAACGCACATATACAAGGTCACAAATTCATAATTCATAATTATACATCTGGCCGTGATTCGAACCCGGAACGCCGTTGCGTGTCAAACCGCGCAACGCAGGCTGTATCGCCGGCATTCCCAAGTATTGATGGGAATGCAGTTTCAAAGACGAAATGCGTAGACATGGCAAAGCATTCTGCATATTCGGTATTATCGACATAGCATTCAGAATTAACAGAAGTGGCAATCGGTCAGTATGCAGTATTGATGACAAATCTTTGAGTGGCTACAACTAGACATAATCTGTGAAATTCAACTAGATTGAACAGCCTACACTCACTGGAAATTATCAAATCATTGTATCATAATTTTACATGATGCGGTTTCAATTGTGGTTAGGTCACGCTTTGTATACTGAAAAATCATGATATCATAATTTTACTAACAACTCGTATTACATATAGATAGACATATCTAGAGATTTACAAAATTATTATTAAACGCTGCAGTATTATATTATGTATAATGGTCCATAAGATTGGAGCTGGATTAACACGCTGAGCCCCTATAAAAATCCTAGGGTATACTGGATATACCAATGTTGGGCCAACATTGGACCAAAATTAAGTATATTTTTGATTAATTTGATTAACGATCTTCTTATTTTGGGGCATCAGCCAAACTTGGACCCAAGGCAATGGCCTAAGTAAAGTACCATACGGTTACTTACCTCAAATCAATTGCGTACAACATTGAAGTATTTGACATACAGTAAGCAAAATATCGTAGTACGTACCTGAAACAAATAAAAACAAACTCGTTAGTGCATTTTATTGTATAAAGGTAGCTAACGAGCATGCAGTCCACCCGATGATAAGTGGTCACTGCTGCCCATGGACATTAGTTATCGTCCTCCAACGCAATTAAATCATTATTAATTACATCATTAGTAATCAATTAAATTCAGTCATTGTTGACAACTATTTATCGTTTATAAAAAGGATAACTATCTTCTTTATATATTTTGGGAAAAAATAAACGTCATAAATAAACAACATAAATTATATTTATTATTTTTATATTTTCCCAAATCTATACATATAATAAAGCTAAAGAGGGTCGAAAGTCTGTACATGGAAGATATTCAAAAAAAAGTAGGCTGGGGATACTTAGGATCAATAACAGAACACGTTCCAAGAGTTTTTAGATTTTTTGTCTGTTTGTCTGTTTATCTGTTTATCTGTTTGTCTGTTTATCTGTTTGTCTGTTTATTTGACCGCGCATCACGTAAAAACGGCTTAACGGATTTTGATGCCAACTTGACTAATCTGTCGAGACGATCCTCGGCCGTGTTTTAGGCCATAAAAATTCAACTCCTAAAAGGAGGGGTAGCGGGCGGAGCCGCGGGCACAGCTAGTCACACAATATTCCCATTCAAATTGCATGTCGAAATGTGTAAATAAAATAAAACAACCTAAAGATATGATTTAAATCAACAATATTATCCCAAGCTCTCCCTTATCTTCAATTTTTTTCCATCTCGTGTCACTAAGCTTCGACTAAAGCTCTCAAGAATGATAAGCAGCTTTAATTTTTTGCTACTTTTAACATTTTGTTTGGAAGACATTATTTATATTTAATCGTCATATTTGTCTACAGACAATCTCAATGTTAGGAAAACTTCAGAATTGCTTATGTTTTAATTAACCTAATGTTTGTTATATTAATTAATGACTAGATAGACGAAGATGTTCGCGTCGTTCGTAAGTATAGCCGGCAACCAAAACTCTCCAAACTGAATCGCAACAATTACCTCACGGAGGATTACGAGGGCGGTGGTACCTCTCTGGTTGAACAACACAAGCTCTACCAACCGTCCAAGTAATGACTACAATTGACCATACCTATTAGTGACCACAGTAGACTTGTATTATGACTAGTAGTATAAGAGCAGAACTCCTGCTCATCTTAGGCTGAGCGCACACGGAGCGTTTTATAACCGCACCCGGCGCGGTAGCGGGGCGCGTAGATTTTGATGTCGGTAAAAGTTATCAATCGTGCGGTTTACGCAACTGTTTGCGGTTCTCGCTGCACCAACTGTTTACTAGTAGAACCGCAGCCACCGCGGACGCCGCAGCCGCGGGCGTTTTTGTGTGCCGTGTAGCTAACAATGGACCGATGTTTACATTGGTTAAAGATAGCAAACGAGTATGCAATCCATCTGCTAATTGGTCACCCATTGACATGTGCTACCAATCCAAGTTGGTACGATTGAATCGTACCTGAGTTTGACAAAAGGTATGTTTATATATTCCCCACGAGTAAGACGTTCACCTCGTTCGTAACTTCGTATGCAACCACGCCTCTCCAAACCGAAACACAATAATAATTTCAGTTTTTTTGAGGATTATGAGTGTGGCGGTGGTACCAAACGATTGAACCACTACTTCTACTAACTGTCAAGAAATGACCACAATAGACTAGTATACGTGCAAAACTGCTGACCATCTCAGGCTAAGCATTTATTCGTGGGGTTTACGCTCAAATGTTTGTGGCTTTCGCTGCACCGACTCTTTACTAGTAGAACCGCATCCACCGCCGCGGTCGTGGCCGTTTTTATATGCCGTGTAACAATCGTCTTGTATCATATTATACCAAATCGACTTGCAATCATTTTTAAGCTTGCGACTACGTAAACGCATAAGTTAGGAGTCTCGTGATTTTATATACTATCGAACAGGGCGTTTGCAGTTTAAAAGGCTCCGTGAGGTCTTAGCCTAAACGTAAGCATGTCCGCGGTATATTCTTTGAGTGCTAAGCATATATTCACACACGTTCAACTCAGTTCAAGACTTTTTGTGGGCATATTTTATGTTGCTGCGGTACATGGATCATTTTTCACTGTGGCTGTTGTACAGTATATTTTTGGCAAATAAAATCTACTCTTAATTAATTTTGATTTCTAAATCCATTTCGAGGTCACCCAAAATACCTTACCCTTGTTCCCTTGTAACTAAGTGGTCTATAAAGAAGAGGCTCCTCAAATCATCTTAAACATTAAACATAACCATAGTTTGTACCATGTAAAATATAATAACTATATTCATAGCCCAGTGTTATCGCAGCATAAAAACCCAACGAGAGCTCGTGCAAGATCTTATCGTTGGGTGCAACGCCTCCTAAATCGTGAGATTAAGTGGGTACCCATTTTGTTGTACTATGCTATGCTATAACTACGCCATTCTTATTTTATTGTGTGTATGTGGGGATGAGGTAAGCGTTTTGTATTTGCTAGACAACTTTGTGACGTATAAACAAAATGTAGCACTAAACAAAATGTAGCACTAAGAATAATGTTGCTTCCTATTAATGAAGTCAGCTCTGTAGCTTCAGAGTTTAGGTGCTTTAGGTTGGAGTATTTTTTGAAAAATAAAGTTCCATTTTTTGAAAACAGTGCACTATCGCATATAACCATTACTTACATTATATACCTTACCATCGAAAGGGGTCCCTTCTACATTTTATTACACAAACAGTGAATGTTTCAATCAGTAGAATGGTAAGATTGGCCCTAAGTAATCACTGCCACCCGAGGATGTCTGTCATCATCCCTAAATAAAGAAGAACTTATTAGGAACGTCACAGACTTTTTGTTAACCCATAGAAACTCGTCGGTCTACCTCAAAACTACCCATATACTTGTAAGCAGAACGAAGCTCCATTTACGTGTTATGACAGTAATAGTAACCAAACAAATGCTACGTGCGCGGTGGTGGTATCATATCGAACAAACCGTACCGTCTACCACCTGTAAAAATAATAATAAATGCGGTGCTAATTTGATGCTCAAAATGGCGAAAACCTATTTGCAAATTACATTTCATTTCTAAACCCAACAAGGGGCGTTACTATGCTATTTATAACAGAACCGTAATCGCAAAAAAATCGCCATAATTAATAATCTACTTCAGACATACAGGTTATGATCGGCCAATTATCCAATCAGCATGATTTCACACACCTGTCTTGTTGCCACCTTATTACAAGGAGATAGAGTCCAAAATAGATTAGCTAAGATACCACCTGATACTGGTCACTGACGAATTAACTTTGATACTCATCAACGCTCGTATTTCAAAGAAAAAAGGTCGAACATCGTCCGAAGCGTGGGCAAGAAACCTTTGGTCACTAATTATTGGTCACGACAAGCCTCCAACGGTTACAAACGCTCTTATTACAACGACAAAAGGTAGACAATTGCATGTCGCAGGTGTGCAGAACCTTTAGCGAGTAATCCATCGGAGTCGTTAAGGCACCGCTCGAGTATAATTTTATTCTAATACCAAAAGTGGGCGTGGTTTTGCTACCGAGCTACGCGATGGCCGGCTAGTTTATTAATTGCGATTATTTATCGCGTAATGAGTTTGTCGGTTCGAGATAATGGGCTAAGGACATACATGTGCATGATAGCTGACGTCTCTAGATGATTTACATTGATAGTGTCGTGTTGATACTTTTCACTTAGTAGAAGTAGGTACTTCTAGTATCCCTTGTTAGGACTTGACGGAACTAGACAGATATGTTTGTCCGTAATGGCAGACGTGCGAGTTACTTGAGCCTATTACTGATTGATACTAATTCCGATGGAGCTCTGAGAACAACAGAGCTGTTAGGATAGGAGTGCCTTAATTCTGTCCATATGTAATAGGATAGAAGAAGCCTATGAGCCTGCAGTACCTACATGAACAGTTGTTGTATCTACATGAACAGTTGTTCTGGATATAATTGCAATCAATTAGAACTATGTTCCAACTTAAGGTCGAAGATCCGTTGCCACTCATAATGTATTAGATAGCAACTTTAGTATCAATTTCTAATAAAAAACTGCTATGCGGATTAGCAAGCCATTTGAAGCGGCACACTCACCTACATCCGCACGAAACAGTTCCGCAGTGTACCTTGATTTTCTTACTAGAATCTACATTTAAGTCCCTAACGTTTACTGATGAAATTTCTAAGACTTTGTAATACATTGAATAATAACACCACATCTTGATAGTTGTAATTAAACAGAATGTAGGTCGAATATCCGTTGCCATTCCTGACGTATGAGATTGTCACATTAAGTGTACCGGCAACTTTCATAACCATTCCATATAAACAACTGCTACGCGGCAAGGATACTTGTGGTAGTCGAAAACGTACACATTTTCATGCACCTGGTAAGAATGCAGCATTCTAATGAAGCGACCACTAGTTGAAAAGAAAGTGGTCTACTTTAAAACTAAACATTGGTTTTTAAAGTTGCTAATATACCAACGCAATCCATTACAAAATTCTCAAAAGCCATTCACACCGTCCCATATAAGCGTTGCGTAGCGCAGCTTTCGCGAAGAAAAGAGAAATAAGAAAAAAACGTAGACAAAAGCGTCGTAAGTAGCTTCTGAAACATCATAAAGCGTCTCATCTGTAGATGCGTCGCGTGGCGGGAATTAGCAAGCCATTTGAAGCGGCACACTCACCTACATCCGCACGAAACAGTCTGTGTGATAAGACTTGGTGAGATAGTAAAAACATTTTTTTTATTTACTGAGGCGAGACCACTGTGGTTGTACATTAAATCGTGATTTATCAATATGCAATACCCAAATCCTGAACTGCTTAAACGTATTACCTGTTACGTCATCTTAAAGTCTAGCTAGATAAAGTAGCTTTGTAGTAAACCTGATTCGTTTGCGGTTATCAAAATGAATAATAAAAGAGTAATTTTTAAACAAAGGCCTGTCTGCGAATAACAATAAAAAGACAAGAAAATAATGCATATGCAGAGAAAAACAAAGAAATAACACGCGTCGTAAGTAGCTTCTAAATTATAAAGAGCAAGGCGGGAATTAGCACGCCATTTGAGAGAGCGGCACCGTCAGCCACATCCGTACGTAGCAAATCCGCACCTTGAGCTTTACCTGAATCTACGTTTAAGACTGTAATGTCACCACGATCGTGGATTTATTTTTAAGGATATCTCGATATATTTGAAGTGAAAAGTTAGTCAGAATATAGATTTTTTTCAACTGCGAGGCACCAATATTTTTGTGATACCAATTAGTATGCTGTATAAGTATATAGCTCTCTTAGTTCAGTTAATAAAGACTGAAGTCAATTTAAGTCAGGCGAGGAAACCCATCGTACAGAAAATGAAGAAAAGCGTTGTAAGTAGCTTCTAAATCATAAAGAGTGTATGAGTGCATGGCAGGGAATTAGTGGGGCACAGTCCGCCTACATCCGCACTAAACAGCTCTGCGCTGCACCTTGCGCTTTACCTGAATCTACGTTTAAGACTGGTATGTCACCACGATTGTGGATTTATTTTCAAGGATGTCTTGTTTGTAGTTTTCAATAGTGTCAAAATAAAAAAAATAATTATTCATTTATATACTTTTGTGAAATTTTGTTGTTGTGTGATTTAGTTGTTTCAAGACATACAATGATTCAACATGTAGATGTGTTTGTAAATATAATGTAGTGAAAGAAAACAAACTTTTAATCGTGGTTTACTAAGCAGCAAAACCACCAAACGCCAACTACCAACACTACAAAGTAAAAATAAGAAATCATCACTCGAATAAAATAAGTAAGTAACTCGAACTAAGTTTAAGTATAAGAAAACGATTAATTATTTTTTCTTTTAGGTAAAATCCGAAAAATGCCTCTATAGCTGGTAACCCTAGGCAACGTAGTCTATCGTCTGAAGCGCTGAATGTTTCATAGTCTCTCTGTCGCGTCGGGGCGGCTTTTAGTCGCGCAGATTAAAGATAAAGTGTACAGGTGAAAACGGGGCTCGGGTGGCGTTTTGTTAGCTTACGAACGAATGGGGTTCTAGGTTTTTGGGTTGTTGGGTAATTTGCTTGTGTTGAATAGGTCAGGTTGGAATATTTTCTACATTCCCGCAAGACGTTAGGGACAACAATTGAGTTAACATAGTATCCAAGCATCTATAGAGTTACCGATTATAATACTAAATCTTTGTAAGTAATCAAAACACTTTTAAAATGAGGATTTTGTAATTTTATCACATTTTCATGAACATTCATTTAATTGAGAATCTCTATACATACTGTATGTAAACAACGACGAAAGTAATAAAGACGTAATAATTTAAGAGTTTTTGTATGTAGCTACTTCATATTCTCATAATCTTTCGAAGAGGCAGTAATTTTGGGTTTTGTAGAAATCAATAAATTACTTTTACTTTTGATTTACTTATGAAGTTATAAAGGGATCTTTTTTTTAACAAATGCGTTACTAACCGTGAGGTCTAAGATGTTCGCCTCGTTTGTAAGTATAGCCGGCAACTAGATCTCTCCAAACCGAAACACAATAAATTGCTTCACGGGGGATTATGAGGGTGGCGGTGGTACTTCCTCGGTTGAACTACATGAGTTCTGCCATCTGGCAAGTATTATTTTTTTCTTTCGTTTTATTTCTCAATAATATAATCATAGAACCATAATTATGATGATTAATGGTGGGTGCTACCTAGCCAAGCGTAGAGTACTAGCAAGTTTTTGACTTCCTAGATTCCAAAAATAATATTGTCTAGCTAAACCGCGACGTCCGGTTAGATAAAAGAGTATCCGTCGCGAATACTAATAAGTTCCGGCTGCAAACTGTAGCTTTGTATATATAAAAAAATATAGAGACTGTCAGTTAGTCTATCGAATAATTCAGAATCAATAAACACTTGAGATTTTGTATTATATTTACTTAAATTCTATATCATTGAATCTCTTTGTTTTGTGTTTCACTAAAATTTATTTTCCTCGTTATAAATTGTGTGAGGTTAAAGTCACAAATTCAAATTTACATTAAAATATTTATGGTTCCTAAAATAATGTAAAAATTGCACGCATACACAGAACTTTACTAGTTTTATGAACTCAACGTGGTTAAATGTAACGTGTAGTTAAATATTTTAAATATTTACGTAAGTATATCTCGTATTTAAGAAAATCCTCACTTTTGAAAAAAACGTCACGACACCAAAATTTTGATCACACAATTTAATCTATATATTATATACTAGCTGTGCTCGCGGCTCCACCCGCTACTCCTCCTTTTAGGGGTTGAATTTTTATGGCCTAAAACCTGGCCGGTGGTCTTCCCGACAGATTAGTCAAGTTTGCATCAAAATCCGTTTAGCCGTTTTTACGTAATGCGCGGTCAAATAAACAGACAAACAGACAAAAATTCTAAAAACTGTTGAAACGTGTTGTGTCATTGATTCTAAGTATCCCCAGCGAACTAATTTTCGAATATCTTCCATGTACAGATTTTCGACCCTCTTTAGCTTTATTATATGTATAGATAGAAGATAGATATATGATAATTTTCATTTTTAGTACGTAATCATTTGAGAATGTGAATCTAAAAATGCATTTGTGTTTATTAAGAGCTATTAATTATACTGTATCGGTATCTGATTTGCAAAACAATGCAAATTCAATGTTTTGTTTTATGATACTTGTATTATTAGTATTGCGCTCATTTGAATGTAATCAGCATTTGGCGATGTTTATTTAGATTCTCGTTTATTTTGTGTTTCAATCGAAACAAACATATTTTTTCCCGCCTGTGGTATTTCACCATATGTCGTCTTTTTAACACACACACACATCTTCACACCAAATCCCTAACGGGGTAGGCAGAGAGTATTGAGTGCCAAATGGTCGTCTTTTTAACCGACATCAAAAAGGATGAGGTAATAAGCACACATCCAATTTTATAACATAATACAATACCTTAAACACTCATTGCCACACACTACGATCCCATGTCGTGGGTGCCATGGACACGCACAAAACGTATGCACAAACACCCAGACCCAAGAAAGAAATCCAAATTCATCATTCAAATTTCTATTTGGCCGGGAATCGAACTTGGGACTCTCTGCGCGGCAGACCGGTATAGTGACCGCTGCGCCAAGCCGCATAAATAGGTCGTCATAAATTATTAATTATTCTTCACTTTTTAGTTCGTTTTGAAGTCGGTTCTATTTTTTACATAAGAAATTTCTTTCGCATTTATTTTTTTTATCAGTTATATAACTCCAGGTAATCCTAGAGTTCGCTGGGGACATGTCACCGCCATATTTAGCCAGGTGGTAGAACTCATGTAGTTGGACCGGGGAGGTACGACCGTCTCCCTCATAATCCTCCGTAAAGCAATTATTGTGTTTCGGTTTTGAGAAGCGTGGTTGCCGGCTATACTTAAACGCGAGGCGAACATCTTACTTAGGGATAGCAACGCATACTTTATAATCTTAAATATGATTCAATTGTGCTTGGGGATGATTGCTGATGTCCATTGCCGGCAGAGACCACTTGCCATCAGGTAGATTGCATGCTCGTTTGCTTCCTTTATACGAAGAAAAAAAATGAACACTCAAACACGATTATTACGAACTTTGAGTACCGTCCAACTTATGTAATATAACATCCTACGTGATGCGTATTTACGTGATTGCTACCCTATAGGATTAAGGCGACAAGGTTCTCTCCAAAACCCCTATACAGACTAATAGTCACTATAATAAGCTAAGTCACTGCCATAAAGCGTAATATGTTCAAATAAACTGGATCTGAATCAAAATTATTCACAATAAGGTCATAAATCTTCATTCGTATCAAACTTATCATTATCTGTTATTCAATAAGTCATGGACGTTCTATGTATTAAGTAGTTCGCACTCCAATTATTGTGTGGTGCAAGTTATAGACTTTTGATGTGATGTCTATACTAATAATATAAAGCTGAAATTTGTTTGTTTGTTTGAACGCAGAAATCTCAGGAACTACTGGTTCGAACGGGAAAAATATTTTTGTGTTGAATAGTCAATTTATTGAGGAAAGCTATAGGCTAATTAATATCGCGCTACGACCAAGAGGAGCGGAATATCTACGAAAAATGTTGTAAAAACGGGGAAAATTTGACCCACTTTCTTTTATATGACGCAAACGAAGTTGCGCGGGTCAGATAGTATCTAATACGAGACAAAATGGCAAAACGACTTCATTGTCTTATACCCACGTGGTATTAACCACTTTTAATAAGGAGGTTGTATTGTGTTTGCCTGGTATGTAAGTCCTTTAATTACTCCATGGTAGTATGGCTCCATGGCTCTGAACAGATAAAAATAAAAAATATTCGGATGGATGGATGTTAGTTCATATCATTAGTGGATATTAATGAGAATATTAGTTGATTCATATTGCTTACATACAAAGGATGTACACACTAAGTATAATTTACCTTAATCGATTGAATTTAAAAACGAATGTAGTTTAATGTGCTCCGGTGTCATCCGGACGGATGAAAGGTTACCAAAACAGATATACAATGCGAATGTGGACGGATGTATGTAGATACCAAGGG